>CM060307.1:116356444-116366444 GCA_030674185.1 Monoplex corrugatus | reverse complement strand
CATTCGGTACGCAGATGACACCGTGCTAATTGCAGAAAATGAAAGGGATCTACAAAACCTTGTGAATATACTAGAAAAAGAAAGCAAAGGTAAGGGGTTGGAACTAAACAGCAGGAAGATTGAAGTCATGGTGATCAATAAAAACATGAAATCCCCTCCTGCAAAATAACAGCAAATGGCACAACCTTGACACAGGTTAATAAGTTCAAATACCTGGGAACGGTTATTTCATCAGATGGCAGATGCAAATCGGAAATAGCTGGCACAATCGGCCAAGCCAGAACAGCATTAAAGAAGATGACAAGCATTCTTACCAACAAATGCCTATTACTTAACATCAGAAAGAGAGTCCTTGAATGTTATATAGAACCAATACTGTTGTACGGATGCGAGGCGTGGACAGTCAGCAAGCAAAGCCAGAGCAAGATTGAGGCAGCCGAGATGTGGTTTCTAAGAAGAATGTTGAGAGTTCCATGGACAGCAAAGAAAACAAACGAGACAGTCTTGATGGAGACAGACACAAGTAGATCACTCATAAGGAAGATTAGGAAAAGACAGGCAACATTTATAAACCATTTTATGAGGAAGGTGGATTTGGAGCACCTGGTCACAACGGGAAAGCTGGAGGGAAAGAGAGCACCAGGTAGACCCAGGGAGAGAATGCTGAACGGACTTGCAGAGTGGCTGGGGATGAGGAGGGTGGTGGAGATGCTAGGGGCAACGAGAGATAGAGATGGTTGGAAGTCCATGGTCGCCAACGCCATGCGGCAGTGCACCGGATGATGATGATGATGATGACTCTTACATCACCTCTCCCTTTTCACCCCGTCCCACTCTTTCCATTCCTCCCTCCTGTCTTCCATTCCTCTCTCCTGTCTTCCATTCCTCTCCTCTCTTCCATTCCTCCCTCCTGTCTTCCATTCCTCCCTCCTGTCTTCCATATTCCTCCCTCCTTTCTTCCATTTCCCCCTCCTGTCTTCCATTCCTCCCTCCTGTCTTCCATTCCTCTCTCCTGTCTTCCATTCCTCCCTCATGTCTTCCATTCCTCCCTCCTGTCTTCCATTCCTCCCTCCTGTCTTCCATTCCTCTCTCCTGTCTTCCATTCCTCTCTCCTGTCTTCCATTCCTCCCTCTTGTCTTCCATTCCTCCCTCTTGTCTTCCATATTCCTCCCTCCTTTCTTCCATTCCTCCCTCTTGTCTTCCACTCCTATTTCCTCCCTCCTGTCTTCCATTCCTCCCTCCTGTCTTCCATTCCTCCCTCCTGTCTTCCATTTCCCCCTCCTGTCTTCCATTCCTATCTCCGGTCTTCCATTCCTCCTTCCTGCCTTCCATTCCTCCCTCCTGTCTTCCATTCCTCCCTCCTGTCTTCCATTCCTATCTCCGGTCTTCCATTCCCCCCTCCTGTCTTCCATTCCTCCCTCCTGTCTTCCATTTCTCTCTCCTGTCTTCCATTCCTATCTCCGGTCTTCCATTCCTCCTTCCTGCCTTCCATTCCTCCCTCCTGTCTTCCATTCCTCCTTCCTGCCTTCCATTCCTTTCTCCTGTCTTCCATTCCCCCTCCTATCTTCCATTCCCCCCTGCTGTCTTCTATTCCTCCCTCCTGTCTTCCATTCCCCCTCCTGTCTTCCATTCCTCTCTCCTGTCTTCCATTCCTCTCTCCTGTCTTCCATTCCTCCTCCTGTCTTCTATTCCTCCCTCCTGTCTTCCATTCTTCTATCCTGTCTTCCGTTCCGTCCGACTCGACTGTTGTTGTCTGTCCATGAATCACCATGTTCACTGTGTCTTGCTGAGTCCTGTCGTCACACTGCCCTGGTGCCCATATATTCACAGACAAAAGACAGCAAGAGAGAGAGAGAGAGAGAGAGAGAGAGACATACATACATACAGACAAATAGACAAGACAGACAGAGACAGAAGAATACACAGACAGACAGACAGAAACAAAGAGAGACACAGAGGGAGAGAGAGACACACACACACTGACAGTTAGACAGATAGAGAGAGAGACAGACAGACAGAGAGAAAGAGAGGTGGGTAGGTGATGGCGGCAGACAGAGGTTGGACAGTATCTATGCTGCAAGACGTAAAGGTGTCGCTTGAGATAAGGACCCGTGGGAACATCCATTTCCACTATATGATTACTCTCTCTCTCTCTCTCTCTCTCACACACACACACACACACACACACACACACACACACACCACACACACACACACACACACACACACACACACAGAAAACCGTCTTCACAAACACAATCTGGATTTCCACTGTAATTATTTTAATGAAAAACAAACATAAAAATCAACATGTACTACTGTAGGCCTACATCATCAGCGGCAAACCTCTTCACGGCACAATAGTACTATAATTCTTTTAGTGCTGAAACATACACACTTTAAAGATACTGAATCAGCGTTCAACAATACTAAATAAATACAAATATACTTATTAATCAACGAATAAATAAATACAAACAAAACAACAAGCAAATGAACAAAGTAGCAAAGAAACAAACAGACAAACCGACAGATAAGTATAAAAATTGGCCTCAGAGATTTAAACTCATATACAAGTTCGTGGCTGCTCCGAGTAAATTGTAATGAAATCATCAGGAAAAATGTTTCAGCAGATTTTCAGCAGATATTCCACAAAATACTTTTGGCTTACAGTTCATGGCGAAACGAAAAATTGTTGTTCTATTCAATTTGGACTTCGCCTTTTCACAGCCAAATTATCACAAACACGATAACACCATCGTATTGAAATGCGCAACATGAAAACGTACATGACACTATCAAAACAAAAGATCATGTGATTCTATCACAAGAGAAATGACATTGCTCCAACAAGAGTGAATAAAATATATGACATTTGGTTTAGAAACAATGTTCTGTACGACAATCAGCAGTATCCACTTCAGACCATAAACATGACTCAATGAGAGTGAACATGACTCAATAAGCGTGAACATGACTCAATGAGCTGTCTGTCAAATATCCAATGATGGGTCGATGCATACGTCATGAACATTGCAGTGAGCATGAACATGACTCAGTGAGCATGACGGGACAGGTATGACAGGGACAGGTATGACAAGGACAGGTATGACAGGGACAGGTATGACAGGTGACAGGTATGACAGAGACAGATATGACAGGGACAGGTATGAGAGAGACAGGTCTAACTGGTGATAGGTATGAAAAGTGACAGGTATGACAGGGACAGGTATGACAGGTGACAGATGAGAGGTGACATGTTTCACACAGCAGTGGTGGGCAGGACAACAACGTGTGACCTGGTTGACGGCCGGCTGTCTTCAGCAGCACAGTCCTGGGGATTTCTGCAACACAACACAAAAACACACACCTGTGCAGGATTTCTGCAACACAACACAAAACACACACCTGTGCAGGATTTCTGCAACACAACACAAAACACACACCTGTGCAGGATTTCTGCAACATAACACAAAACACACATCTGTGCAGGATTTCTGCAACACAACACAAAACACACACCTGTGCTGGAGATATGGCAGGCTACTGTTATATGGCCACTTCATATGAAGGCAGGCAACACACACACACACACACACACACACACACACACACACACACACACACACACACACACACACACACACACACACACACACACACACTGTGCATGAGGAAACGCAATAATGATAATCTTGTATGTATGAATTCTACTTGCTAGACTCCATCATAACAAGACTGGTGCTGTTAATAGATAGGCCAACATAAGATGGATGATAGATGAATGATGATGATGATGATGATGATGATGATGAACGACGACGACAACGACGATGATGATGACGATGATGGATTCCCCATCAATCCAAAAGACAAGTAGACAGGCATCCTGGTCCTTTATCGTCTGTTGCGGATCTTCAAGTGAGATACAGTACTGATATTGACGGCACACGGTTCTCTGTGGGTTCTGCATGGGAAGAAATTCTACGGCCTTGGGTTTTGCTTCTGCCAGTCCCTCTTCTGTTGAATAGCAGTTACTGTGTGTTGTTGACATGTGACTGTGCCCTGTGTGCACTGCTGTCACCAGCTGTTGTGTGCTGTACACATGTGACTGTGCCCTGTGTGCACTGCTGTCACCAGCTGTTGTGTGCTGTTGACATGTGACTGTGCCCTGTGTGCACTGCTGTCACCAGCTGTTGACATGTGACTGTGCCCTGTGTGCACTGCTGTCACCAGCTGTTGTGTGCTGTTCACATGTGACTGTGCCCTGTGTGCACTGCTGTCACCAGCTGTTGTGTGCTGTTCACATGTGACTGTGCCCTGTGTGCACTGCTGTCACCAGTTATTGTGTGCTGTTGACATGTGACTGTGCCCTGTGTGCACTGCTGTCACCAGCTGTTGTGTGCTGTACACATGTGACTGTGCCCTGTGTGCACTGCTGTCACCAGCTGTTGTGTGCTGTTCACATGTGACTGTGCCCTGTGTGCACTGCTGTCACCAGCTGTTGTGTGCTGTTCACATGTGGTTGTGCCCTGTGTGCACTGCTGTCACCAGCTGTTGTGTGCTGTTGACATGTGACTGTGCCCTGTGTGCACTGCTGTCACCAGCTGTTGTGTGCTGTACACATGTGACTGTGCCCTGTGTGCACTGCTGTCACCAGCTGTTGTGTGCTGTTTACATGTGACTGTGCCCTGTGTGCACTGTTGTCACCAGCTGTTGTGTGCTGTTCACATGTGACTGTGCCCTGTGTGCACTGCTGTCACCAGCTGTTGTGTGCTGTTTACATGTGGTTGTGCCCTGTGTGCACTGCTGTCACCAGCTGTTGTGTGCTGTTGACATGTGACTGTGCCCTGTGTGCACTGCTGTCACCAGTCTGTGTTGTGTGTACAATGTGCTGTGCCCTGTTGGTGCATGCTTGTCCACAGCTGTGGGTTGTCATGTTTATACTTATGTGACTGTGCCCTGGTGTGCCTGTTGTCACCAGCTGTTTGCCCTGTTTACATGTGACTGTGCCCTGTGTGCATGTGTCACCAGCTGTTGTGTCTGTATCACTATGGACTTGCCCTGGTTGCACTGTGTCCCAGCTTACTTTGTCATGTCTTCCCTGTTTGGTGTTGTATCCACTTGATGGGTTCCTTCAGAGTGTCTTGTATCACTTTAGTGGTCTTCCCTGGTCATGGTGTCCTTGTATCACTTTAGTGGTCTTCCCTGGTCATGGTGTCCTTGTATCACTTAGTGGTCTTCCCTGGTCATGGTGTCCTTGTATCACTTTAGTGGTCTTCCCTGGTCACGGTGTCCTTGTATCACTTTATGGTCTTCCCTGGTCATGGTGTCCTTGTATCACTTTAGTGGTCTTCCCTGGTCACGGTGTCCTTGTATCACTTTAGTGGTCTTCCCTGGTCATGGTGTCCTTGTATCACTTTAGTGGTCTTCCCTGGTCATGGTGTCCTTGTATCACTTTAGTGGTCTTCCCTGGTCACGGTGTCCTTGTATCACTTTAATGGTCTTCCCTGGTCACGGTGTCCTTGCTAGAGCTAGAGGAACATCTGTGTGATGTGGATGTCTTCCTTACGGACAACGTGCCTTGACCACTGATGCTGGAATCTCCTTTGTCTAAACTTACCCTTGGCAAGCAACACTTCTTTACAACTGGAAGGTTCAACACTCATTCTTGCCACGTGATGTTGCAGACCTTGCCCAGCCATCTTTGGTGGAACTGTTCAGCTGCTGAATGAGCCGTTGCAAAACAGTCCAGGTTTTACAGCAAGTACTCGCACAGTAGGACACTCAGTACTACACTTTCTTGAGGAATCTTGGGCCAGCGAGTCACGTAACAGTGAAGGGAGATAATGCCATCTTTCTTAACTACCATCTACTGACGATTCTTTCCCTTCCCATTCATTCCATACATTTGATTTGGTTTGGTCTGAATTGACAAAGACAGGAAATGGTTAATTGTTTGTTACCTGGATGGAGGCTCTGGGATGGGGATGAATTCTGTGGGCAGGTCCTGTTCTGTGTCTGACACCACTTGGTTCTCTGCACACACACACACACAACACACCACACACACACACACACACACAACACACACAACACCACACATCACACATCACACACACAATACACACAACACAGACACACAAACACACACACACACACATACACATACACACCACACACACCACACATACACACCACGCACGCACCACACACACACCACACGCACACACACACACAACACACACACACACACACACACCACACACACACACACACACACACACACACACACACACACACACACACAACCACACACACCACACAACACATACAAGCACACATACACACACACAAACAAACACACAAACACCACACACACACGCATACAAACATACAACACACACACATATGTATAGGTAGGTAGGTTGATAGACGGATAGACTGACAGAGGAGAGACAGACAGACACATAGACTGACGGACAGATAAATAGAAAGACAGATAGATAAATATACTGACAGACAGACAGATAGATAGATAGATAGATAGATAGATAGATAGATAGATAGACAGATAGATAGATAGATAGACAGATAGACAAATAGATAATAGATAGATAGATGGACAGAGGACAGGTTGACAGATAGAAAGAAGAAAGAAAGACAGACAGATAGATAGATAGACAGATAGATAGATAGATAGATAAATAGATAGATAGATAGATAGATAGACAGACAGACAGATAGATAGATATATAGATAGAGAGATAGATAGATTGATTGATTGATAGATAGACAGATAGACAGACAGACAGAAAGATAGCTAGACAGACAGATCGACGACAGACAGACAGACAGATAGATAGATAGATAGACAGACAGACAGTAGATAGATAGATAGACAGATAGACAGACAGACAGACAGATAGATAGATAGATTAGATAGTCAGATAGATAGATAGATAGATAGATAGATAGATAGATAGACAGATAGATAGATAGATAGATATTTCAATATTACTGTATTAACCCACATGAAAATTCATTTGTCCAGTCACTGACTCATGATAAGCACAAACACAAACTTATCAAGCCTAGTGCAGAGTGGATGAAGACAGAGAGGGTGGGAGATGTATGTACTTGCAGTAACAAAGGACAGATTCATATGGAGGACCATGATCGCCAACGCCATGCAGCAAAGGCACATGATGATGATGATAATGATGCACACACTTTTAAAGACAAGAAAAAACATTAAACCACAAAAAGTAACAATAATAACCATGACATCATTCGTATGCATAAATCATTCAGAGCATAAACCCACCTACATCAAATATTACGCCAGTGGAAACTTCTTTCAAACTAAGCATTTTCCACACACAACAGAAGGTAAAAGAAAGGTACAACTTACACGACAAGATCGCCATGAAACTCTGTAAAGTATAAAACATAACTATTCCTACACATGCATGTGCATACCACGCTTCTCTTGTCCCTTCACCCCTCCTCTCTCAAACACATAAAACTTGAACGCAAAGATAAGACAGAGCACGCCCTTCTTAGATAAGACTGACTCACTCCCCTTTCCCCTATAAGTACATGAAAATGTCGACAATTTACAGATAAGGACTTCAATGCAACACAGTCACTCACTCACACCCACTGGTCTCCATATGCACTCAAAGTGGGTCTGCACGTATGCACTCATCTACTGGTGCAGTATCACAGGCACACTGGTGAGAATGTTGAACGTGTTGGCTAAATGTGCCAATGGCTATGGGAATGAATGAATTCAGGTAACAAGATGTTGTGTATACATACAGATATAAACAAACAAGTGGAGCTACACTACATACCATCCACAGACATGGCACCGGTGCCTCTGCCACTCTGAGCAGACACCGTGTAGGAAATGTAGTCCTTGTCCTGGGGGTTACGGCTTACGGAGCGACTGTTACGCCGGATCTCAGGCTGAAAGCACAAAATACCCATTTGATATTTGACTCTATGGCCATTTTGGTGTGGTGTGGTGTGACTTGGTATGATGTGGTGTGTTGTGGGTTGGTGTGGCTGGTGTAATGTGATGTGTGTGATACGGTGTAGTGTAATGTAGTGTGGTATGCTGTGGAGTGATGTGATGTGGCATGTGATGTGATGTGGCATGTGATGTGTGTTGTGAGTTGGTGTGATGTGGTGTGATGTGATGTGGTATGGTGTATGTGATCTAGTGTGATATGTTGTGGAGTGATGTGATGTGGCATGTGATGTGGTGTGGTATGTTGTGGAGTGATGTGATGTGGCATGTGATGTGGATGTTTGTGAGTTGGTGTGATGTGGTGTGGTATGGTGTGGTGTGATGTGGTGTGGTATGGTGTGATGTGATGTGGTCTGGTGTAGTGTGATCTAGTGTGGTATGTTGTGGAGTGATGTGATGTGGCATGTGATGTGGTGTGGTGTGTTGTGAGTTGGTGTGATGTGGTGTGGTATGGTGTGATGTGATGTGGTATGGTGTAGTGTGATCTAGTGTGGTATGTTGTGGAGTGATGTGATGTGGCATGTGATGTGGTGTGTGTGTTGTGAGTTGGTGTGATGTGGGTTGTGAGTATGGTGTGATGTGATGGATGTGTGATGGTGTAGTGTGATGCTAGTGTGTGGTATGTTGTGGAGTGTGTGTGATGTGTGATATGGTGTGATGTGATGTGGCATGTGATGAGGTGTGTGGTTGATAGGAGTGGTGTATGGGTGTAGTTGATGTGAGTGTGGTGTTGTGTGATGATGATGTGGCATGTGATGTGGTGTGTTTGTGAGTTGGTGTGATGTGGGGATGATGGTATGGTATAGTGTGATCTAGTGTGGTATGTGCTGTGGTGTGATGTGATGTGAGTGGTGATGGGTGTGGTGTGATGAGTGTGTGTGTGTGTGATATGTGTGTGGTGTGATGTGATGTAGGTGTAGTTTTATCTAGTGTGGTAGTGTGGATGTGATGTGGCATGTGATGTGGTTGATGTTGTGATTGAGTGTGTTAGTGTAGTAGGTGTGGTGTATGTGATAGTTGGTTGTGTGATGTAGTGTGATGTGATGTTGTGCATGTGATGTGGTGTATGTGTGTGATATGGTGTGGTGTGATGTGGCATGTGATGTGGTGTTATGTGTGATGTGAGTGGTTGTGTAATGTAGTAGTGTGTATGTGGGTGATGTGATGTGGGATGTGATGCGGTGTGTGTGATGTGGTTGTATGTGTATGATGTGGTGTGTGTGTGTAGGTGTAGTGTTATTAGTGTGGTGTGTGCATGTGATGTGGCATGTATGAGTGTGTGTGATATGGAGTGGTGTATAGTGTAGTATGTGTGTGATGTGATATGGTGTTGTGTGATGTAGTGTGATGTGCTGTGGTGTGATGTGATGTGCATGTGATGTGTGTGATATGGTGTGGTGTGATGTGGCATGTGATGTGGTGTTTGTGATATGGAGTGGGTGTAATGTAGTATGGTGTGGTGTGGTATGATGTGATGTAATATGGTGTAGTGTGATGTAGTGTGGTATGATGTGGTGTGATGTGATGTGGTGTAGTGTGATGTAGTGTGGTGTGATGTGATATGGCATGTAATGCAGTGTGTGTGATATGGAGTGGTGTATAGTGTAGTATGGTGTGGTGTCATGTTGTCTGGTGTGGTGACATGTGGAATCGTGTGGTGTGATGTGATGGTATCGTGTGGTGCGGTATGGTGTGGTTTATGGTATGGTATGGTATGGTATGTGTATATGTTATGGTTGTGATGGTACGGTAGGTAGGTATGGTGTGGTGTGGGTGTGGTAGGTATGGTATGGTATGGTAGGTAGTGGTGTGGTGTGGTATGGTATGGTATTGTATGGTATGGTATGCATGGATGATTGGTGGGTATGGTATGGTTGGTATGGTATGGTATGATGGCATGGTATGGTATGTGTATGGCATGGTATGGTTGGTGGTATGGTATGTGGTAGATGTATGTATGTA
>CM060307.1:116321444-116351444 GCA_030674185.1 Monoplex corrugatus | reverse complement strand
AGACACACATACACACACATAAGACATGCACACACACACACACACACACATACACACACATTCATACACATTATACATATATGCACACATACACACACACACACACACACACACACACACACACACACACACACACACACACACAAGCAGGGAAAAACGGCAAAAACGACAATTCCTACCTGGCTTGAAGAATAGAGAATTTCTTTTCCCAGGTACGATGGATTCGTTCAATCTCTTCTTTCAGCCTGCACACACAACATCAACACTATTACTACTACTACAACTACTATTACACTACTACTACTACTACTACTACTACTACTATTACAACTACTTCCCCCATGGGGCTGCCAGGGGCTCTTTCAGTATAAATAGTATCCCCACCTTCTGGAAATTCCGTAATAGAAATTCCCTCTTTTCTGTCACTCTCTTTGTTTCTGCCTTGTTCTTTTGCTTTCTGTCATTTCTTCCTAACATTTTCTGCCTTGCTGGTCCATTCATTGTATGTGTTTGAAAAAGTCTTATATATGGATGCATGCATTAAGTGCACTTTTGGCTCTAGGGAAAAGATGCAGAAGAAATTTAGGGTAATTTAGGCCAGCTTGTGTGTATGTTTTATGTTCTAATGTCCTTAGCCATGTTTCAATCTGTACTCAGGTTTGTTTTTCAAATCCCTGTGTGATAAATTGGATGGTGTGGTCAATGCCAGGGGCATCTCCTCAGAATATGTGCGCAAATGCATAGACATGTGTACTTAATTTTCTCTTCCTTTTTTATCTGTGAAAGTATTGTGCATGTTTTGAAATAGTTATAGCCCTGATATAGCTGTACGCAGCCGGCTGGGCTTTAAACAAAACTAACAACAACAATAACTATTACTACTATCTCCTGGGTACAATGGATTCCTTCAATCATTTCATTCAGCCTTAAGACATATCACCACTACTACTACTTACTCCTACTGCTACTGCTTACTCCTACTACTACTACTACTATGATGACCGTAACGATGATGATTACACAACACAGTATACATAACACCAACTGTACACACAACACAGTATCACACAACACCAACTGTACACACAACACAGTACACATAACACCAACAGTACACACAACACAGTACACATAACACAACAGTACACACAAACACAGCACACATAACACCAACTGTACACACAACACAGTACACACACACCACCAACTGTACACACAACACAGTAACACAACCAAACTGTACACCAGCACAGTACACACAACACCAACAGTTACACACAACACAGTACACCACGCCACCAACTGTACACAAACACGTACACATAACACCAACTGTACACACAACACAGTACACATAACACCAACTGTACACACAACACAGTACACATAACACCAACTGAATACACAACACCGAATAGCATAACACCAATGAATACACAACACAGTAACATAACACCAATGTACACACAACACAGTACACACAAACAGTACACACACCACCACCAACTGTACACAAACACAGTACCACACAACACCAACTGTACACACAACACAGTATACACACACCACACCAACTGTACAACAACACAGTACACACAACACCACCAACTGTACACACAACACAGTACACAACACACTGTACACACAACACAGTACCACACAACACCAACTGTACACACAACACAGTACACACAACACCAACTGTACAAACACTGTAGTCTTGTTGATGTAAATATCTCAATATGCTTGACCTTCCTCTCCATGTAGCAGCACTACTTTTGTATTATCGGCATACAGATCAATTTAAGCATCAAATCAAAATCAATCAACGTGTGTGCTGATATTCCAATGCCTGATCCTACTCCATGTGTAAATGCATGAAGAAAATCGAATATGCATGTTAAAGATCCTGTTACACATGAACAATAATGAATATGTATGTTAAAGATCCTGTTACACATGAACAATAATGAATATGTATGTTAAAGATCCTGTTACACATGAACAATAATGAATATGTATGTTAAAGATCCTGTTACACATGAACAATAATGAATATGCATGTTAAAGATCCTGTTACACATGAACAATAATGAATATGTATGTTAAAGATCATGTTACACATGAACAATAATGAATATGCATGTTAAAGATCCTGTTACACATGAACAATAATGAATATGTATGTTAAAGATCATGTTACACATAAATAATATTGAACATGTATGTTAAAAATCCTGTTACACATGAACCATATTGAATATGTAAGTAAAAGATCCTGTTACATATGAACAATATTGAATATGCATGTTGAAGATCCTGTTACACATGAACAATATTGAATATGCATGTTGAAGATCCTGTTACACATGAACAATATTGAATATGCATATTAAAAATCCTGTTACACAAGAACCATATTGAATATGCATGTTAAAGATCCTGTAAGTCATATCCGTGTCCAGTGGCTTATGGAATGAAATATCCATTACAGACTGTACAGCAGTATGCTGCCTGCACATGTGAGTGAAAAATAATGCACACAAAAATCAGAATGCTAAACAAACAAACAAACAAACAAACAAACAAACAAAACCTGACTTTTTGATTTCATTCTTGAGTCGAGAGTCTGACAATTTGAGTGACTCATTCTCAGCATCACCCTTGGCGCTCTTCTCCGATGCTTTGGAACGCTCCTGAAAGAGACAAAATATCAACAGTCATTAGTCAGCATTCTAAAATCTAAAAAAAAATGTTGAACAAAATATAAGGCATGATTTCCTAATCAACACAGAGAAGTATGACTGGGATTGTGAACCAACCAATGTTCAGTGTAAAATATACACAGTAGTACATGGAGCCACAACTGTATATACACATTCACGTGCACACACGCACACTCACACATATACAGATACACGCATACACACACACACACACACAGACACATATACATGTATACACATACACAGTCACATAAACAAAAGACACACACAACACACGCAGGAACACGCACACACACATACACATCATGATACACACAGAGACAAACAGATACACATACATGTATACACACACACAGACACACACACACGCACACACACACACACACACACATACACACACACACATGCACACACACTCACACACATACACACAGACACACTCACACACATACACACACATGTGCACACACACACATACAAACACACAACACACACACACACACACACACACACACACACACACACACACACACACACACACACATACACACACACACACACACACATAGGACAGGACAAGTTATAGCTTTGTACAATTTATAACAAATGATTTTTATGATATATACTGGCAAAGCATGAAAAAAGACAAGCTATAGCTTTGTACAATTCATAACAAATGACTTTTATGATTTACATCAACAAAGTACAGAACAAATTATTGCACTGTGCTGTACTGTGTCATATTGCACTGTACGGTACTGTACTGTAGTGTGTTGCATTGTATTGTGCTGTTTTTACTATACTGTGTTGTGTTATACTGTTCTGTATTACACTGCACTGTACTATACTGTATTTACTGTACTGTGTTATACTGTACTCTTTTGTATTGTACTGTATTCTTGTAGCAAAGTGCATTGCACTCTATTGTATTGTGCTGCATTGCATTGTATTGTACTGCATCTACTGTATTGTGTGGTATTCATTGTACAGTACTGTGCTATATTGCATTGTAATTGTATTGCACTGGATAGTATTGTATTGTACTGTGTTGTGTTGTAATAAATTGTATTGTAATGTATTGTATTGTATGGCGCGAGGCACCACTTGAAATCCAGAATCTGGTTTGGCCTGCAGCGCCAGAAGGAAAATTCAATAACAAACCACCAACACTGGATGAAGTGAAGAACGTAGTAAAGAAAGCCAGAGCCAAGTCAGCACCTGGACCAAACGGAATACCATACCTGCTCTACAAGAAATGCCCAAAAGTGCTCGAGTGGCTCCACAAGATGATTCGATCAGCATGGAGGAACCAGAAGATCAGCGACCAATGGATGAGAGCTGAAGGAGTGTACATTCCGAAGGAGCAGAACTCCAGCAGCATCAATCAGTTCAGGCCAATATCACTTCTGAACGTCGAGGGGAAAATCTTCTTCTCTGTTATGGCAGCAAGATTGACAAAATACCTGACTGAAAACAAGTATCTGGATATGTCAGTCCAAAAGGGAGGCATACCAGGAATGCCTGGATGCTTGGAACATGCCACGTTGATTTGGGATGCCATCCAAAAAGCAAGAACAGAGAAGAGAAACATTGACGTAGTTTGGCTTGATCTGGCGAATGCATATGGATCAGTTCCACACGATATGATCCAGCTGGCTCTTGAAATGTATCACATCCCAGAAAACATCCGAACAATGCTGAGGAAGTATTTCCAAGGGTTCTCAATGCGGTTCTCTACCAAAGAATACACCACGGACTGGATAGACCTAGAGGTGGGCATTGCAATGGGCTGTGCAATCTCTCCCATACTGTTCGTGTTGGCAATGGAAGTCATCTTGAAAGCTGCAATGAAGAGTTCAGGTCCAGTGAATCTGGGAGATGGATACCAGATGCCTCCTCTGAAAGCTTTCATGGATGACACAACAGTCTTGTCCACGGATGAGGAAGAGGGCACACCAAATCTTAAAGCAGCTGGATGAGCTGGTGGCCTCTTCAAGAATGAGGTTCAAACCTAAGAAATCCCGAAGTCTCTCACTGCGAAAAGGAAAAGTGGCAGATTCAGTCAAATTCATGGTAGCCAACCAAGCCATCCCCACTGTCACAGAAGAGCCAGTAAAAAGTCTCGGAAGATGGTATGATGACTCCCTGAAAGACACACAAAGGGGATGTGAAACCAAGCAAACAGCAGAAGAAGGCCTGAAGAAAATAGATAACTGCGGACTGCCAGGCAAATACAAAGTCTGGTGTCTACAGTTCATGCTGATACCAAAGCTGCTGTGGCCACTGCTAATCTATGACATTTGCACCAGCACAGTCGAAGCAATGGAAGCCAAAATCAACAAATACACAAGAAAATGGCTCGGTGTCCCACCTGGTCTCACTGATGTTGCATTCTACTGTCGTCAAGCAATGCTGAAGCTACCTCTCAAATCCATAGTGGAGGAATACAAAGTTGGAAAAGCAAGACTGTTGAGCATGCTGGAGGAATCGGAAGACAATATCGTGAGATCAGTTCATCCAAAGCTGAGAACTGGCAGAAAGTGGAAAGTCCAAGAGGCTGTAAAACAATGCCAAGAGAAACCTCAGCATCAAAGAAATAATTGGACACACGCAAACCAACAGACAGGGACTGGGAGCAACAAAAATGCAGTGGTGGTCCAAAGCCAAAGGGAAGGAAAAAAGAGACATGATCATACAGGAGTTGAAGGAAGAAGAAGATGTCAAAAGAGTGCAGAAGGCAGTCCAGCAAGGTCAACAGGGGCAATGGACAACATGGGACAGTGCACTCCAAAGAAGTCTCAGCTGGAACGATATGTGGCACATGGCTCCTCTAAGGATAAGCTTCCTCCTCAGATCTGTATATGACCTGCTCCCCTCGAATGCAAACTTAGTGAAATGGGGGAAAGCAGACGACCCAGCATGTCCGCTCTGTCAGAAGAAACAAACAGTGGAACATGTCCTAAGCTCTTGCAAAGTAGCGCTAGCCCAAGGAAGGTATACATGGAGGCACAACCAAGTTCTGAAAGTGATCACAGATGTGGTTAGCGAAAAAACCATGACCCCAAACGCACCAATTGCTATGACAACGTTCTACAAAGCAGGAGGGAAACAGGTCTGGCCCGAAAGTGCTATGACAACCAGCACATTGCCAAAGGGTCTTCTGGATGGAGCAGTCGACTGGGAGTGTACAGCAGACCTCCCAGAGTGGAGAAATTACCCAGATGTCATCAGCAAGACAGGCATGAGACCAGACATCGCTCTCCACTCTGACTCCTCGAAACAAGTGATTCTGATAGAACTCACTGTGCCATACGAAAGCAGAATGGAAGAAGCACATATCTACAAGACCGAAAAATACGCCGGTCTTGCCAGCACCCTGAAGAAAGCAGGTCTGCGGGTCAAAATCTTCGCCATAGAGGTCGGGGCAAGAGGGTTTGTGGGCACCTCCGCTTATGATCTCATGAAACAACTCGCCATTTCTGGGAAGAAGAGGACTAGAGCCCTTAAAGCGATGGCAGAGGCAGCAGAAAGGAGCTCAAGCTGGATCTGGGCAAGGAGGAACGAAAAAAGTGAACTTCATAAGGATTAAATTCCCTACAGATGATGTGTGCCCCGTTAGCACATTGGTAAAACCGCGTACCGCAGTTCTGAAGCGCAGAATCGCCCAGGTTCGATCCCCGGCGTGGGAAAAAAAAAAAAAGACAACAGCAGAAGGGCATCCAGGAGTCATGACCTGGATGTGGCCCGGCCCCCCGAGAGTGTAAGGAATTCAGGGCCGAAACACTTGTCTAAAGGGGGTTACTTCTCTGAAGACCTTCTGTTGTCTAGCTCTCCCTAGAGTTTCTTTCTACCTATTTACTGTACTGTGTTATACTGTACTCTTTTGTATTGTACTGTATTCTTGTAGCAAAGTGCATTGCACTCTATTGTATTGTGCTGCATTGCATTGTATTGTACTGCATCTACTGTATTGTGTGGTATTCATTGTACAGTACTGTGCTATATTGCATTGTAATTGTATTGCACTGGATAGTATTGTATTGTACTGTGTTGTGTTGTAATAAATTGTATTGTAATGTATTGTATTGTATGGCATTGTGCTGTATTTTAATTGTATTGCACTGGATAGTATTGTATTGTACTGTATTGTGTGTTGTAATGTATTGTATTGTACTGTATTGTATGGCATTGTATTGTCTTGTTATTGTATTGCACTGGATAGTATTGTGTTGTACTGTATTGTAATGTATTGTACTGTATTGTGTGTTGTTATAATGTATTGTATTGTGCTGTATTGTATGGCATTGTCTTGTCTTGTCATTGTATTGCACTGGATAGTATTGTACTGTTTTGTATTGTAATGTATTGTACTGTATTGTGTTGTTATAATGCATTGTATTGTACTGTATTGTAATTGTATTGCAATGTATAGTATTGTATTGTACTGTATTGTGTTGTTATAATGTATTGTATTGTACTGTATTGTAATTGTATTGCAATGTATAGTATTGTATTGTACTGTATTGTGTTGTATTGTGTTATGTTGTAATGTATTGGATTGTACTGTATTGTATTGTAATTGTATTGCAATGTATAGTATTGTATTGTACTGTATTGTGTTGTATTGTGTTATGTTCTAATGTATTGGATTGTACTGTATTGTATTGTATGGCATTGTATTATGCTATACTGTACTGTATGGAAGACGTGCCTTCTGCCTTACAACCATCGTTATTTTTCTTTCAATACAGACAGTCCTAAGTTCTCACACATCAACAGATGTGATATGCAATCCTACAGAAAACAGCTGAGTTAGTACATACAGTAATGTATAACATTATCTTGGTGTATGACCCCTGGCTTGTGGTATGACCCCTGACCTGTAGTATGACCCCTGATCTGTGGTATGACCCTTGACCTGTAGTATGACCCCTGATCTGTGGTATGACCCCTGAACTGTGGTATGACCCCTGATCTGTGGTATGACCCCTGACGTGTGGTATGACCCTGACCTATGGTATGATCCCTGACCTGCGGTATACCCATACGATCACAGTCTGTACAGAATGTGTAACAATAACTGATCTGTAGTATGACCCCTGAACCGTCGTGTGACCCCTGACCTGTAGCATAACTCCTAGCCTGTAGTATGACTCTTGACCTATCGTATGATCTCTGACCTGCATGGTATGACCCCACTAACCGCAGTCCGTACAGAATGTACAACAATAACAGATATGTAGTATGACCAATGAACTGTGGTATGACACTTGACCTGTAGTATGACCCCTGGCACGTGCTATTATCTTTGACCTGTAGTATGACCCTTGATGTGTGGCATGATCTTTGACCTGTAATACGACCCCTACAGACTACAGACTATGATCCCTACAGACCACCAACCCGTAGAAGACCCCTACTCACCACAGCCAGCTGTTTCTCCAGGTCTTTCTTGTGGTCCATCAGTTCCTTCAACCTGGCCTGCTCCTGGGCCTGCAGCCGTGCTGCCTCCTCCTTTGCCACGTTCAGCGCCTGTGTCACGACCACAACATCATCAAGAGGGCAGTCACACTACACTGTAGTGCGCAGGGTCAGGGTGGACACAACACACCTTGATCAGGTGGCTGTACAGGTATCAATGTTTAGGACTGGGTAGACTGAACATACATGCAGGTGTCTATACAGGTGTAGTCTTTAGGACTGGGTGGACAGAACATATTTACAGGTGTCTATACAGGTGTCAGTCTTTAGGACTGAGTGGACAGGACATACCGACAGGTGTCTATACAGGTGTCAAACTTTAGGACTGGGTGGACAGGACATACCTACAGGTGTCTATACAGGTGTCAGTCTTTAGGACTGAGTGGACAGGACATACCTACAGGTGTCTATACAGGTGTCAGTCTTTAGGACTGGGTACACAGGACATACCGACAGGTGTCTATACAGGTGTCAATCTTTAGGACTGGGTGGACAGGACATACCTACAGGTGTCTATACAGGTGTCAGTCTTTAGGACTGGGTGGACAGGACATACCTATAGGTGTCTATACAGGTGTCAGTATTTAGGACTGGGTGGACAGGACATACCTACAAGTGTCTATACAGGTGTCAGTCTTTAGGACTGGGTGGACAGGACATACCTACAGGTGTCTATACAGGTGTCAGTATTTAGGACTGGGTGGACAGGACATACCTACAGGTGTCTACACGGGTGTCAGTCTTTAGGACTGGGTGGACAGGACATACCTACAGGTGTCTATACAGGTGTCAGTATTTAGGACTGGGTGGACAGGACATACCTACAGGTGTCTACACGGGTGTCAATCTTTAGGACTGGGTGGACAGGACATACCGACAGGTGTCAGTCTTTAGGACTGGGTGGACAGGACATACCTACAGGTGTCTATACAGGTGTCAGTCTTTAGGACTGATGGACAGGACATACCGACAGGTGTCTATACAGGTGTCAATCTTTAGGACTGGGTGGACAGGACATACCTACAGGTGTCTATACAGGTGTCAATCTTTAGGACTGGGTGGACAGGACATACCTACAGGTGTCAGTCTTTAGGACTGGGTGGACAGGACTTACCTACAGTGTCTATACAGGTGTCAGTCTTTAGGACTGGGTGGACAGGACATACCTACAGGTGTCTATACAGGTGTCAGTCTTTAGGACTGGGTGGACAGGACATACCTACAGGTGTCTATACAGGTGTCAGTATTTAGGACTGGGTGGACAGGACATACCTATAGGTGTCTACACGGGTGTCAATCTTTAGGACTGGGTGGATAGGACATACCGACAGGTGTCAGTCTTTAGGACTGGGTGGACAAGACATACCTACAGGTGTCTATACAGGTGTCAGTATTAAGGATTGGTGGACAGGACATACCTACAGGTGTCTATACAGGTCACAGGTGTCAGTCTTTAGGACTGGGTGGACAGGACATATCTACAGGTGTCTACACAGGTGTCAATCTTTAGGACTGGGTGGACAGGACATATCTACAGGTGTCTACACAGGTGTCAATCTTTAGGACTGGGTGGACAGGACATATCTACAGGTGTCAATCTTTAGGACTGGGTGGACAGGACATATTTACAGGTGTCTATACAGGTGTCAGTCTTTAGGACTGGGTGGACAAGACATACCTACAGGTGTCTATACAGGTGTCAGTCTTTAGGACTGGGTGGACAGGACATATCTACAGGTGTCTATACAGGTGTAAGTCTTTAGGACTGGTGGACAGGACATACCTACAGGTGTCTATACAGGTGTAAGTCTTTAGGACTGGGTGGACAGGACATATCTACAGGTGTCTATACAGGTGTCAGTCTTTAGGACTGGGTGGACAGGACATACCTACAGGTGTCTATACAGGTGTCAATCTTTGGGAAAGGATAGCGATATATGCCTGCACATGGTGTTATACAGGTGTGAACATTTAACACAGGACAGACCATGTCTAACAGGTGTAGTCTAGGTGTGACAACAGGACAACCACAGGTGTGTATACAGGTGAACATTTTGAACAGGACAGCATCATGCTAGACAGTGTGTGTACAGGTGTGAACATTTAACACAGGACAGCAAACAGGTGTGTAGACAGGTGTGAACATTTAACACAGGAAGACAACAGGTGTGTAGACAGGTGTGAACATTTAACACAGGACAGACAACAGGTGTGTAGACAGGTGTAACATTTAACACAGGACAGACAACAGGTGTGTAGACAGGTGTGAACATTTAACACAGGATAGACAACAGGTGTGTAGACAGGTGTGAACATTTAACACAGGACAGACAACAGGTGTGTAGACAGGTGTTAACATTTAACACAGGACAGACAACAGGTGTGTATACAGGTGTGAACATTTAACACAGGACAGACAACAGGTGTGCAGACAGGTGTGAACATTTAACACAGGACAGACAACAGGTGTGTAGACAGGTGACATTTAACAAGGACAGACAACGTGTGTAACAGTTGAACATTAACACAGGACAGACAACAGGTGTGTAGACAGGTGTGTGAACATTTAACACAGGACAGACAACAGGTGTGTAGACAGGTGTGAACATTCAGGGAAGTCAGGGTACACTTCTGTTCTAATGCTACTAGTTTTAATCACTGCCAACAAAAGTCTGCATGGAAATGTCACTTCCCTGCACTGCACCACCCTGCACTGAACGCGCGCGCGCACACACACACACACACACACACACACACACACACACACACACACACACATCACACACACACACACACACACACACACACACACACACATAGTGAATCACACCAGTCAATCACTCTGTCAGTCAAAACCTGAATGATAACTGATACATGTGAAGGGCTCTGTGGTGGCTACATAGTAAGTTCCTTCAAGAAAGCTTCTTGCACAATGTGTATGCTCACCTGGCCACTAGTATATGCACAAGGCTTACCAGGCTTTTATCAGCTCACTACCCAGCGTGCAATACAAGAACAATGAAGCTGAAACAAACAATAGCTGGGAAGGGTCTTCCAGTCCATGAAGAAATGATATGTTTCTCCAGTCTATGAAGAAATGATATGTTTCTCCAGTCTATGAAGAAATGATAAGTTTCTCTAGTCCATGAGAGAAACAATTCGTTTCTCTAGTCTAAGAAGAAATAATTCGTTTCTCTAGTCTATAAAGAAACGATGTTTCTCCAGTCTATGAAGAAACAATAAGTTTCTCTAGTCTACGATGAAACAATATGTTTCCCTAGTCTATTAGAAACAATGACACAAAACAGTTCCAAAAAACAGATTTGCAACAAAAAACAAAAAAACCAAGAAAGCATTAAAAAGATGCAAAAACAGCTGCTTATACCTAACTATCAAAAATATCAAACCAAAACTGAAGCAGATGATACAACAATACAAAAAGGAACAAAGAAACAAAGAAACAAAGAAACAAAGAACCAAAGAAAGGGAAAAAAGAAAAAAACAAGAAAATGTTACAGTCCCCTTTTCCTCTTTGTAAAGGAGAATGTTGCCTGGGACTACATAAAACCCATGTGCACTGAAACATCTGTCTGCACACATTGCACAGAAAACATCTTACTGTAGAAAGAAGACAACACAAAATCACAGACATTACTATAAACATCTTACTGTAGAAAGAAGACAATATAAAATCACAGACATTACTAAACATCTTACTGTAGAAAGAAAACAACACAAAATCACAGACATTACTAAACATCTTACTGTAGAAAGGAGACAACACAAAATCACAGACATTACTAAACATCTTACTGTAGAAAGAAGACAAAACAAAATCACAGACATTACTATAAACATCTTACTGTAGAAAAGACAACATAAAATCACAGACATTACTATAAACATCTTACTGTAGAAAGAAGACATAAAATCACAGACATTACTAAACATCTTACTGTAGAAAGAGAAGACATAAAATCACAGACATTACTAAAACATCTTACTGAAGAAAGGAAGACAACAAAAATCACAGACATTACTATAAACATCTTACTGTAGAAAGAAGACACACAAAATCACAGACATTACTAAACATCTTACTGTAGAAAGGGAAACATAAAATCACAGACATTACTAAACATCTTACTGTAGAAAGAGACAACAAAAATCACAGACATTACTATAAACATCTTACTGTAGAAAGAAGACAACATAAAATCACAGACATTACTAAACATCTTACTGTAGAAAGAAGACAACATAAAATCACAGACATTACTATAAACATCTTACTGTAGAAAGGAGACAACATAAAATCACAGACATTACTATAAACATCTTACTGTAGAAAGGAGACAACACAAAATCACAGACATTACTATAAACATCTTGCTGTAGAAAGGAGACATAAAATCACAGACATTACTATAAACATCTTACTGTAGAAAGAAGACAACACAAAATCACAGACATTACTATAAACATCTTACTGTAGAAAGGAGACACAAAATCACAGACATTACTAAACATCTTACTGTAGAAAGGAGACAACATAAAATCACAGACATTACTATAAACATCTTACTGTAGAAAGAAGACAACATAAAATCACAGACATTTCTATAAACATCTTACTGTAGAAAGGAGACACAAAATCACAGACATTACTATAAACATCTTACTGTAGAAAGAAGACATAAAATCACAGACATTACTATAAACATCTTACTGTAGAAAGGAGACAACACAAAATCACAGACATTACTATAAACATCTTACTGTAGAAAGGAGACAACACAAAATCACAGACATTACTATAAACATCTTACTGTAGAAAGGAGACAACACAAAATCACAGACATTACTATAAACATCTTACTGTAGAAAGGAGACAACACAAAAATCACAGACATTACTATAAACATCTTACTGTAGAAAGAAGACAACAGAAAATCACAGACATTACTACACGTCTTACTGTAGAAAGAAGACAACATAAAATCACAGACATTTCTAATCATGTTCATCATCATCATCATCATCATCATCATCAGGTGCCCTGCCGCATGGCGCTGGCGACCATGGACTTCCAACCATCTCTTTCTCTCGTTGCCCCCAGCATCTCCCCCACCCTCTTCATCCCCAGCCACTCTGCAAGTCCGTCCAGCATTCTCTCCCTAGGTCTACCTGGTGCTCTCTTTCCCTCCAGCTTTCCTGTTGTGATCAGGTGCTCCAAATCCCCCTTCCTCATAAAATGGCCTATAAATGTTGCTTGTCTTTTCCTAATCTTCCTTATGAGTGATCTACTTGTGTCTGCCTCCATCAAGACTGTCTCGTTTGTTTTCTTTGCTGTCCATGGAACTCTCAACATTCTTCTGAGAAACCACATCTCGGCTGCCTCGATCTTGCTCTGGCTTTGCTTGCTGACTGTCCACGCCTCGCATCCGTACAACAGTATTGGTTCTATATAACATTCAAGGACTCTCTTTCTGATGTTAATTGATAGGCATTTGTTGGTAAGAATGCTTGTCATCTTCTTGAATGCTGTTTTGGCTTGGCTGATTCTGCCAGCTATTTCCGATGTGCAGCTGCCGTCTGATGAAATGACCGTTCCCAGGTATTTGAACTTGTTAACCTGTGTCAAGGTTGTGCCATTTGCTGTTATTTTGCAGGAGGGGATTTCATGTTTTTTACTGATCACCATGACTTCAGTCTTCCTGCTGTTTAGTTCCAACCCCTTACCTTTGCTTTCTGTTTCTAGTATATTCACGAGGTTTTGTAGGTCCCTTTCATTTTCTGCAATTAGCATGGTGTCATCTGCGTACCGAATGTTGTTTATCATTTTCCCTCCAACCTTTAATCCAGGGTCTTCTTCTAGGTTTCTCATGTTTTCGCTATATAGTGAAAACAGATCTGGTGACAAAACACAACCCTGTCTGACTCCTCTTTTGATGTTTTGAAAAGAGCTTATATTGTTTTCTATTCTCATCGCAGCTGTTTGTTCCCAGTACATATTCCTGATTATTCGTAGATCTTTTCCATCGACATTGAATCTCTCCAGTTGGTTGATCAATTCATCATGTCGTACCCGATCGAAAGCCTTGGTATAGTCAACTAAGCATAAATACAAATCCTTATTAATCTCGACTGACCTCTCTGTGATAGTTCTTAGGATGTATATGGCATTAATAGTTCCTTTCCCCTCCACAAATCCACACTGTTCTTCTGCTATTTCTCTTTTGATTCTATTCCTTGTCCTCATCATGATTATTCTTAACAGGATTTTTGTTACATGATTCATCAAACTGATTCTGTGATGGAGTTCGCATTCTATAGCCCTTGTCTTCTTTGGAAGTGCAATGAAAATTGATTTTGACATATCTTTGGGGATTTTTCCAGTGTCATAAATTTCATTTAAGAGGACTGTTATTTTTTCTATGCCAATTTCCTCCAGGGCTTCAATCATCTCTGTAGTAATGTTGTCTGATCCTGGGGCTTTTCCTGGTTTCATCTTTTTCAGTGCTGCTCTAACTTCATCTTTCATTATGGGTGGTCCTTCAAAGTTCTTTTTTATAACGTGTTCTTCGTTTCTGTCATCCTCAAAAAGGTCTTTAATGTACTCTCCCCATCTGTCTAATATTTTGTCTTTTTCCATGATAAGCGTGCCATCTTTCGATTTTAAGCAACCAGTTGATGTGCATGTATTTTTCCTGTGGATAATTTCTTCAATTCGTATGTACATACCCTGAGGATCCATTTTGTGTCGGTCTTCTATCTCTTTGCATTTTGTGTTCAGCCAAGCTTCCTTAGCTTCATTGCACCTATACCTGATTTCTTTGTTTATCTTCCTGTATATCTCCTCGTTTCTCTTTGCCTTCCTCCTTTCTTCCATCAGGCCCAAAATTTCATTAGTCATCCAACCCTTTTTGCTTTTCTATTTGCCTTAGGGATTTCTTCACAAGCTTCATTTATAGAACTTCTCAACTTTGTCCATTGTTCCTCACTGTCACCAACGTCTTCCAGAGCACTGAATTTGTTTTGAACGTGTACATTAAATTTTTGACGTATCATTTCATCTGACTTGAGTCCAAGGTTTAGTTTGATGTTGCTTTTGGTCTGTTTCCTTTTCCTCAGTTTCAGCCTAAACCTTCCCACTACCGGATTGTGGTCACTGTTGCAGTCTGCGCCTGGTAGTGTTTTTGCTGACAGTAAAGAATTTTTAAATCTTTTGTTGATCAGGATGTAGTCAATTTGATTTTTGATATTATCTCCTGGACTCATCCAAGTCCATTTTCTTCTGTTAGGCTGCTCAAACCAAGTGTTTCCTACTATGAACTCATTCATCTGTGCCCATTCTACAAGCTTCCCCCCTCTTTCATTTTGTGTACCAAGGCCATGAGGTCCAACTATATCCTCCACCCTATCCTGTCCCACTTTAGCATTAAAATCTCCCATTATGACTGTAACTTCTTGTGATTTACATTGGACCTTGGCCACCTCTAAAACTTCGTAGAAGTTGTCGATGTCTTCCTGAGTACCTGTGGATGTTGGTGCATACACCTGTATGATGTTGATATCAAAAGGTTTGCCTCCGAATTTGACCAGTAAAACTCTGTCGGACACTGCCCAGTATCCCTTAACTGCTTTTGATTTGTCTTTGTCCATTATGATGCCTACTCCTCTTTCATGTGAATTACCACCAGAGTATATCACTGTGTATTCCCCCGATGTTATCATGCCTGCCCCCTTCCATCTCACTTCCCCCAGTCCTAAAATATTAATGTTAAGCCTTTCCATCTCTATTTTGATGTTGTCTAATTTACCTTTCTGCAATAATGTTACTGTTGAAAAAAGACAACATAAAAATCACAGACATTATCAAACGTGTCACTGTAGAAAGAAGACAAAATAAAAATCACAGACATCTTATTGTAGAAAGAAGACAACATGAAAACAACATAAAAATCACAGACAAGACTAAGCATCATGCCCATGACATGAGTTCCATGAAGCAACTCACGACAACAGATACAGCAACAAACAATATCAACCATGCACACCATGAAACTGTAAACTCATAGACACAAGAAAACAGAAACATTCACACAATCAAACATGTATACATGTCTGCTATAACCACTGCCAACCAGATCAAACACAACAGAAAAACAATGATTAGCAAAAATGTCTTTTTCCACATTTTCCACCAAAAAACATCCTTAAGAAAACACACACGCCAACAAGAGATGACGACATGAAATGTACCTCTTCCTTGGCCAGACGCAACTGTTCACTGTTCGACTGTTCCATCTCTAACTTTTGCTGCATGAGCTGAAAACAGCAGTTCACAGTTTATACCTGACATCCACACACAACAAACAATGCATACCTGACATCCACACACAACAAACAATACATACCTGACATCCACACACAACAAACAATACATACCTGACATCCACACACAACAAACAATACATACCTGACATCCACACACAACAAACAATACATACCTGACATCAACACACAACAAACAATACATACCTGACATCCACACACAACAAACAATACATACCTGACATCAACACACAACAAACAATACATACCTGACATCAACACACAACAAACAATACATACCTGACATCCACACACAACAAACAATACATACCTGACATCCACACACAACAAACAATACATACCTGACATCCACACACAACAAACAATGCATACCTGACATCCACACACAACAAACAATACATACCTGACATCCACACACAACAAACAATACATACCTGACATCAACACACAACAAACAATACATACCTGACATCCACACACAACAAACAATACATACCTGACATCCACACACAACAAACAATACATACCTGACATCAACACACAACAAACAATACATACCTGACATCCACACACAACAAACAATACATACCTGACATCCACACACAACAAACAATGCATACCTGACATCCACACACAACAAACAATACATACCTGACATCCACACACAACAAACAATACATACCTGACATCAACACACAACAAACAATACATACCTGACATCCACACACAACAAACAATACATACCTGACATCCACACACAACAAACAATACATACCTGACATCCACACACAACAAACAATACATACCTGACATCCACACACAACAAACAATACATACCTGACATCCACACACAACAAACAATACATACCTGACATCCACACACAACAAACAATACATACCTGACATCCACACACAACAAACAATACATACCTGACATCAACACACAACAAACAATACATACCTGACATCCACACACAACAAACAATACATACCTGACATCCACACACAACAAACAATACATACCTGACATCCACACACAAACAAACAATGCATACCTGACATCAACACACAACAAACAATACATACCTGACATCCACACACAACAAACAATACATACCTGACATCAACACACAACAAACAATACATACCTGACATCAACACACAACAAACAATACATACCTGACATCCACACACAACAAACAATACATACCTGACATCCACACACAACAAACAATACATACCTGACATCACACACACAACAAACTAATACATACTGACATCATCACACAACAAACAATACATACCTGACATCCACACACAACAAACAATACATACCTGACATCAACACACAACAAACAATACATACCTGACATCCACACACAACAAACAATACATACCTGACATCCACACACAACAAACATACATACCTGACATCCACACACAACAAACAATACATACCTGACATCCACACACAACAAACAATACATACCTGACATCCACACAACAACAAACAATACATAACACTGAACATCCACACACAACAAACAATACATACCTGACATCCACACACAACAAACAATACATACCTGACATCACACACAACAAAAGATACATACCTGACATCCACACACAACAAACAATACATACCTGACATCCAACACACAAAAACAATACATACCTGACATCCACACACAACAAACATACATACCTGACATCCACACACAAAACAATACATTCCTGACATCCACACACAAGAAACAATACATACCTGACATCACACACAACAAACAATACATACCTGACATCCACACACAACAAACAATACATACCTGACATCAACACAACAAAGTACATACTCTGACATCAACACAACAACAATACATACCTGACATCACACACAACAAACAATACATACCTGACATCAACCAACAAAAGTACATACTGACTCCAATTACAACAAACTATAATACCTGAATCAACACGCGCGCGGAGCAGCGCGGCGTGCACGTGTGTGTGTGCTGTGCGACAGAGAGGTGATGCTGTTGTTTTCTGACATATGAAGCGAATATGTTAAAATCATTTTTATTGCCTCTATTTAACATTGTACAATAACAGGTCATGTGTTTTCATCAGAATGGTAGGGGTGGACATGTACTTACTTAATCAACATGTATTATTATAGATCATGTGTTTTCATCACAATGGTAGGGGTGGCATGTACTTACTTAAATTTAACATTGTATTATCATAGATCATGTGTTTTCATCACAATGGTAGGGGTGAACATGTACTTACTCCATTTAACACTGTATTATTATAGATCATGTGTTTTCATCACAATGGTAGGGGTGGACATGTACTTGCTTCACTTAACATTGTAACAGGTCATGAGTCTTCATCACAATGGTAGGGGTGGACATGTAGTGGCTTCATTTAACATAGTATTATTATAGATCATGTGTTTTTATCACAGTGGTAGGGGTGGACATGTACTTGCTTAAATTTAACATAGTATTATTACAGATCATGTGTTTTTATCACTGTGGTAGGGGTGGACATGTACTTGCTTCATTTAGCATAGTATTATTACAGATCATGTGTTTTTATCACAGTGGTAGGGGTGGACATGTACTTGATTCACTTAACATTGTAACAGGTCAGGAGTCTTCATCACAGTGGTAGGGGTGGACATGTAGTGGCTTCATTTAACATAGTATTATTATAGATCATGTGTTTTTATCACAGTGGTAGGGGTGGACATGTACTTGCTTAAATTTAACATAGTATTATTACAGATCATGTGTTTTCATCACTGTGGTAGGGGTGGACATGTACTTGCTTAGTTTTACACTGTATTGTATTACAGATCATGTGTTTTCATCACAGTTGCAGTGGTGGACTTAACACAGTATTATTAGAGGTCATGCATTTTCATCACAGTGGTAGGGGTGGACATGTACTTGCTTCATTTAACACTGTATTATTATAGATCATGTGTTTTTATCACAACGGTATGGGTGGACATGTGAGTCAGGTCGGATAGATGTATCCGCTACTGGTAACCTGGAACCCAGTACTACCTGTCACAGGGTCGAATTGCTGGCGACTAAACCAGCAACCCCACCAGTCCTCTCAGGAGGATGGTGAGGAGGGTGGCTAGAAACCCTGGTGGAAATAAATTAGATCCATCAATGGGCGCCAGCTCTGGAGAGCTACCCGCGGCCATCTAGCTAAGGGAGTAAACCCTGACAGTAAATCCGGTGTGGGGCCCCTAAGGCGGTTGGATGGCAAACTTTGTCACTTTCCGGCAGCTCCTGCGGCCGCGTTGGCACCAAAACGTAACAGCCCTGCTGTTCCTTTGGATCTGTCAGCGAGGTGGAGAGGGGGGGACAAGTTGCATGGGCAACAGCCTGTCTTCCATATTACACTGCCCAGGCTTACATCCGTCCATTCATCCACAAACACTCTGCACCTACGACCTGGAGAGGACACTCCAGCCTCGCTACTAACACTAGTGTCGGCACAACACGGGAAGCAACAGATACCGGTGATAAGTCATTGCTCAACTGGCGTAGAGCTGACGCCAGGGGTTGCTTTTGATGGTGGAAGAGACTTCGTGTCTTACTGGACAGCTACCGCCTACCTAAGCTGGGCAACCCCCAGCCAGTAGGTGCTGTCCCGCCACGACCTGCCTTCTTCATTGGGTGCATGAAGATTAGGAGAAAATCTGACAAGCAGGTCGTTACCGCACCAAACAAAAAGAAAAATTCAAATTCAAGAAACGGATCAGGAAAAGGATCAGCAGTGAAACTGGGCTGTTGGAATGTCCGAACAATGATGCCTGGGCTCTCCCAAGATCTGCAAGACATCAGTGACGCCAGAAAAACCGCCGTCATAAACATTGAACTAAAGAGGCTCAATGTGGACATTGCCACTCTGCAGGAAACACGGCTGGCTGACTCAGGAACACTAAAGGAAAGGGACTACACCTTCTTCTGGCAAGGAAAGAGTTCTGATGCCCCAAGAGAGCACGGAGTAGGCTTTGCAGTAAGGAACAGCCTGCTGAACATGATTGAACCAGGCAGCGGCGGTTCAGAACGACTCTTGACTCTCCGCCTCAACACCACCGAAGGCTATGTCACTCTCATCAGCGTTTATGCCCCAACTCTGTCCGCCTCTCCAGACACCAAGGATGAGTTCTACGAAAATCTTGCATCAACCATAAGGAACATCCCCAGGACAGAACAACTTGTTCTCCTGGGCGACTTCAACGCCAGAGTGGGTGCAGACAATGACTCATGGCCCTTCTGCCTAGGTTCCTTTGGAGTGGGGAAAATGAATGAGAATGGACAGCGACTGCTTGAGTTTTGCGCCTGCCATGAACTGTGCATCGCCAACTCCTTCTTCAAGACGAAGCCTCAGCACAAAGTCTCCTGGAGGCATCCCCGCTCAAAACATTGGCACCAACTGGATTTGATCCTAGTAAGACGTGCCGCTATCAAAAACGTTCTCCACACTCGCTCTTATCACAGCGCAGACTGCGACACAGACCACTCTCTGGTATGTTGCAAGATCAGGCTACAACCAAAGAAGTTCCACTGCTCAAAGAAACAAGGGAACCCTCGCATTGACGTCAGCAAGATGTCTCAGCCAGATCTTGTAGAACAGTTCGCAGAGGCCTTTCAGAGAGAATACAATGCATTGCAGCCCAGAGACTCTGCCACAGAGAGATGGGAAACGCTACGAGATTCCATGCACCGCATTGCTATGGCCACCTTTGGGAAGAAAACTGTGAAGTCCCACAACTGGTTTGAGGCCAAATCATCAGAGATGACTCCCACTGTTGAGGCCAATCGTGCCGCACTCACCAAGTATAAGCGGTCACCCAGTGAGAAGAACCTGCAAATCCTCAGGGCTGCCAGAAGTAAGGTTCAGCTTAACGCCAGGCGCTGCGCAAACGAGTACTGGACAGAGCTCAGCGAAGAGATACAGAGTGCTGCTGAAAGAGGCAACATCCGAGGAATGTATGATGGCATCAAGAAGGCACTGGGACCAACACAGAGCAAGATCACCCCCCTCAAATCCTCCACTGGGGAAGTAATCAGCAATCCTAGCCAACAGATGGAAAGATGGGCGGAACACTACTCCGACCTCTACTCCACACAGAACATGGTGTCCCCCTTAGCCCTCAATGCCATCAAGTGCATGCCGGTAATGGAAGAACTTGACGCAGAGCCAACTTGGACGAACTCAGCAAGGCCATTGATAGCCTGGCATCAGGCAAGGCACCTGGCAATGACGGAATTCCCCCAGACCTCATCAAGCACTGCAAGACTTCTCTTCTGCACCCTTTGCACGCAGTTCTCTGTCAGTGTTGGAATGAGGGAGCTGTACCACAGGACATGAGGGACGTCAAGATCGTCATCCTGTACAAAAACAAGGGCGAAAGGAGCGACAGCAACAACTACAGAGGTATCTCGCTCCTCAGCATTGTTGGCAAAGTCTATGCTCGGGTCCTAATCCGCCTGCAGAAACTGGCTGAACGCGTCTACCCGGAATCACAGTGTGGTTTTCGAGCAGAGAGATCCACGGTAGACATGGTCTTCTCCCTTCGCCAAATCCAGGAGAAGTGCAGAGAGCAGTGGATGCCCCTGTATGTGGCATTCATTGACCTCACCAAGGCCTTTGACCTAGTCAGCAGAGATGGCCTTTTCAGGGCTCTCCGAAAAATCGGCTGCCCCCCCAAACTGCACAGCTTAATTGAGTCCTTCCACTCCAACATGAAAGGGATGGTGCAGTTCAACGGAAACCTCTCCAAGCCCTTCGACGTACGCAGCGGTGTGAAACAAGGCTGCGTCCTGGCCCCAACCCTCTTTGGAATCTTCTTCGCTCTCCTCCTGAGGCATGCGTTCAGCACAGCGCAAGAAGGGATCCACCTGCGGACCAGATCAGATGGCAGGCTCTTCAACCTCGCCCGCCTCAGAGCAAGGACAAAGGTCCGTGAAGCCCTCATCAGAGACATGCTATTTGCCGACGATGCCGCAGTTGTGACCCACACTCAGCGGACTTGCAGTCACTAATGGACCGCTTCTCCCAGGCCTGCAAAGATTTTGGTCTGACCATCAGTCTTAAGAAGACAAACGTCCTGGGCCAAGACACGCCATCTCCACCAGCCATCACCATTGATGACTACGAGCTTGAAGCCATCCATCAATTCACATATCTTGGGTCCACCATCACCGATAACCTCTCCCTTGACACAGAGGTCGACAAGAGGATCGGGAAGGCAGCCACAACACTAGCCCGCCTCACACAAAGGGTGTGGACAAATCCCAAGCTGACCAAGAAGACAAAAATGGCTGTATACAACGCCTGTGTCCTCAGCACCTTGCTGTATGGCAGCGAGGCGTGGACCACGCATGCTCATCAGGAGAAAAGGCTCAATACCTTCTACCTGAGAAGCCTACGGCGCATACTCAGCATTTCCTGGCAAGACAAGGTGACCAACACCGAAGTCCTAACCTGCGCTGACCTCCCAACCATGCATACCATGCTGAGACAGCGTCGGCTGCGCTGGTTGGGCCACGTTCGCCGCATGGAAGATGGTCGCATCCCAAAAGACATCCTTTATGGTGAGCTTGCCACAGGGCAGAGAAACATTGGCCGCCCACAGCTGAGATACAAAGACGTTTGCAAGCGTGACATGAAGGCGCTTGAGATCAACACTGAGTCCTGGGAGGACCTTGCAGACGACCGCAACAGCTGGAGAACTACTCTCAAGAAACAGCTGAGGATTGGTGAGGACAAACTGTCAGCTGCTGCAGCAGAAAAACGAGTTCGCAGAAAAGGGATGACAGCCAACAGACCAGCATCAGCATACACATGCGACCGCTGCGACAGAGACTGCCTCTCTCGCATTGGTCTCTACAGTCACAGGCGACGCTGCTTGGACCAAGCAGACAGCCCATCTAGACATTAGAACGGATGTACTTTGTCCATGGTCAGTCATGACCGAAGGAAGCCTACTACTACTACTACTATGGGTGGACATGTACTTGCTTTACGTGTGTCTGTCTCTTACTCTTTGTGAAGCACTAAGATTCTTGTGATATGCAATGCTGCACAGGTATTATCATTATTACTATCATATCATCATCATCATCATCATCATCATCATAATCATCATCATCATCATCATCATCAATTATCACAACTGTTATTTATTGTTATTTTTCATAATTGTTATTATTGCTAGTATTACTATTACTCTTCTTCTTCTTTTTCTTGTTCTTATTGTTATTATTATTTATCATCATTATCATTAGTACAATGATACAAACAAGGCCATTCACTTGTTTAGCAGAGCATGATGACTCACCTCCTCTGTTCAGTCTACCATCATCAATCAGTTAATCAACCAACCAACCAACCAACCAACCAACCAATCAACCAACCAATCAATCATCATCATCAATCAATCAGTTATTAAATCAATCAGTCAGTCTAAAATCATTCGGTTTTTCTTGACTGCAGGTACTTTACACACACACACACACCACACACACACACACACACACACACACACACACACACACCCACACACACACACACACACACACACATAGTCAATCAACGAAACAAAACAAATGTAAACCTACTTGCCACAGAACATCAACACATCAATTAACAAAACAAATGTAAACCTACTTGCCACAGAACATCAACACATCAATTAACAAAACAAATGTAAACCTACTTGCCACAGAACATCAACACATCAATTAAAAAAACAAATGTAACCTACTTGCCACAGAACATCAACACATCAATTAACAAAACAAATGTAAACCTACTTGCCACAGAACATCAATACACAGTCATTTGTTGACTTTAACCTGACTACAAAATATTCTTGACAGCTGATGCACACTGCATATTCATTACAGATCACCCATAATATCAATGATACATTCTGCATATTCATTACAGATCACCATAATATCAATGATACATTCTGCATATTCATTACAGATCACCCATAATATCAATGATACATTCTGCATATTCATTACAGATCACCCATAATATCAATGATACATTCTGCATATTCATTACAGATCACCCATAATATCAATGATACACTGTGCATATTCATTACCCATCACCCATAATATCAATGATACATTCTGCATATTCATTACTCAATACCCATATTTCCAATGATACACACTACATATTCATTACAGATCACCCATGATATCAATGATACACTTTGCATAATCATTACAGGTCACCCATAATATCAATGATACATTCTGCATATTCATTACAGGTCACCCACATATCAAACACATTCTACATATTCATTACCCATCACCCATAATATCAATGATACACAATGCATAATTACCATCCATCACCCATACTGTCAATGATACACATTGCATATTCATTAAAGATTGCCAATAATATCAACAATACACACTGCATGTTAATTATCAATCACTCATAATGTCAATGTATAGATATGTGTGGTGTTAAAACTGTATGTGCAGTGTTACAAATTAGCACACATACACAGACACACAGCACTCTATCTGAATTAATGAAATTAATCAAATTCTCGCTTACAACCATTTCACTGGACATGTATTAGCTGATCATCAAACAGCAGAATGCTCTCATGCCCAATGTATTCCATATGGGTCAGAACAATGCACACAGAAGACTTAGCAGAAACCAGTGTATAGCTCATGTATTAGATAAAGCCAAACCAGACTGGGCATAAACTGATACAGGGCACACTGATTAATGGAACCAGACTGGGCATAAACTGATACAGGGCACACTGATTAATGGAACCAGACTGGGCATAAACTGATACAGGGAACACTGATTAATGGAACCAGACTGGGCATAAACTGATACAGGGCACACTGATTAATGGAACCAGACTGGGCATAAACTGATACAGGGCACACTGATTAATGGAACCAGACTGGGCATAACCTGATACAGGGCACATTGAACCAGACTAGGAACCACATGGAACCAGACTAGGCATAAACTGATACAGGGCACACTGATTAATGGCACCAGACTGGGCATAAACTGATACAGGGCACACTGGTTAATGGAATCATCATAATGTCAGGTGGTTATAACTCATGTATTAGACAAAACCAAACCAGACTGGGCATAACCTGATACAGGGCACACTGATTAATGGAACCAGACTAGGCATAAACTGATACAGGGCACACTGATTAATGGAACCAGACTAGGCATAACCTGATACAGGGCACACTGATTAATGGAACCAGACTAGGCATAAACTGATACAGGGCACACTGATTAATGGAATCATCATAATGTCAGGTGGTTATAACTCATGTATTAGACAAAGCCAAACCAGACTGGGCATAACCTGATACAGGGCACACTGATTAATGGAATCATCATAATGTCAGGTGGTTATAACTCATGTATCAGATAAAGCCAAACCAGACTGGGCATAACCTGATACAGGGCACACTGATTAATGGAATCATCATAATGTCAGGTGGTTATAACTCATGTATCAGATAAAGCCAAACCAGACTGGGCATAAACTGATACAGGGCACACTGATTAATGGAATCATCATAATGTCAGGTGGTTATAACTCATGTATCAGATAAAGCCAAACCAGACTGGGCATAACCTGATACAGGGCACACTGATTAATGGAATCATCATAATGTCAGGTGGTTATAACTCATGTATCAGATAAAGCCAAACCAGACTGGGCATAAACTGATACAGGGCACACTGATTAATGGAATCATCATAATGTCAGGTGGTTATAACTCATGTATTAGATAAAGCCAAACCAGACTGGGCATAACCTGATACAGGGCACATAAATTCATGGAATGAACACAGTGTCAAGCAGTGAGGTAGTTACCATTTCATCCACCTGAAATCCAATGCACAAACACAAAATTAATATCCTACTGAAGGCTGCTGATAACAACACACATCCAACCGTCTAGTCCACCCAGAGGTGTCACGATTACTCAAGTACATGCAGATTTGCCAAGGAAGCAAGGAAGCGAAAGAAAATCTTGTTCAACTACTTCACTACAGAGGAAGACACAAAGCAAACAGGTTGTGCATGCCAAGCTTGACCATTTCTAAACACATCTACATGTGTCATCACAATTATCGCTTGTGTTGTTTTGTCTTCTTTTTACTGTCTGTTGCTGTTAACAGAATTAGTCTGTCATTATTCACTGTATTATTGTTTCATTATTTAACAATTCTGTCATTGTATGAAGCTACTCTGACCTTCAAATAAAGCAGATGGTATAGCTACAAAGGTTTCAACTGACCACTGAAATACATCTGACTGAGCAATCACAAAGATTTCATTCAAACAGAGTTTTACTACTGGAAGAATCAGAAATCTAGAAACAGAATCAAGTGAAACCATGGAGGGCTGAAACACACTTGTACAACATAGCTACTGACGGCAAGGGAAGTAACCGATCTGTTGCCGTCATGTCGATTCAAAGTGTGTAGTCATTTCCCTTGCACTGTGAACCCTCTGAGTGATTCAGCCTTGCTCCTCAACAACTTAACTGCTGTAAATTCTGACAGTGATTCATTTGTATCTCTACTTACAGATCTTGAAGAAAAAAGCGTAAACTAACTCTTGGGAAAAATACCAGTAATGCAAGCAACTGTTTCTCTAAAGCAGACAAAAGTCAATAATTTCACCAAGGGAAAAATCAACAATTTCATTGAAGTATTAACAGAGCAGAACAGAAATCAAATGATATAAAAATATGAGCTTAAAATCCATTAGAAAAAACAACATTTCAATAATGGTCACACAATTCACCTGTCTTTCTTTATTCAACAATGGTACACAAAGTTACTGTTTTGTCTGTCTGTCTTTGCTAAACAATAGTACAGAACATGTTTATTGCTTTGTCTGTCTCTTTGCTAAACAACTGTACAGAACAGATTTATTGCTTTGTCTGTCTGTCTTTGCAAAACAATAGTACAGAACATATTTATTGCTTTGTCTGTCTGTCTTTGCTAAACAACTGTACAGAACATTGTATTGCAGGGTTACAAACCTTCTCGAACGCTCCGCTCTTCTGACACCTCACTGTTGACTGTTCCTCGCTTCTCTCTAGACACCTTTGGTAAAAAATCTTTCTCTGTCTTTGGCCCAAATGTATGGAACTCTCTACCACTGTCTCTCAGAAAAACTAAGTGTTTCTCAACCTTCAAACGGCACCTGAAAACCCACCTCTTTCAAACTCATCTAACCTGAAGAGCCTTAGTTTGCAAGTCTGTCATCAGACTAATCTCTCCTGCCTGTATAACAGTATTTTGTATAAGGGCCTATAGAGCAAGGTGTGTGTGTGCGTGCATGTGTGTATGTGTGTGTTTGTGTGTGTGTGTGTGTGTGTGTGTGTGTGTGTGTGTGTGTGTGTGTGTGTGTGTGTGTGTGTGTGTGTGTGCTTGAGTGAGCATGTGTGTGTATCACTGTATGTGTACAGCTGAGGAAGGGATAGGGGAGAAATTGAGTGGGAAAGAGACTGAAATACTTTAAGAAACTTTTTCAAATCTTTGTTTGTATGTAAATTGTGATGTATGATATGCGAATAGTTCATAATTTGTGAGGAATTTTGATTGTCAAGGTATTAATGCTGTAATACTGAAGTTGTAATGTTTTTCCTGTATATGGATTAGAATTTTTCTGTTTTTATCTTCATTCAAAATATTGATTATAATTTTATGTACAACTATTGCATGCATAAACACACACACACGCATGCAAACATAGCACACGCACACACACACACACACACACACACACACTCTCTCTCTCTCACACACACACACACACACACACACATTCTTACAAACACACGCGCACAGCAACGCACACGCACGCACACACACACGTACGCAAGCACACACACGCAGCAATATATAAACACAGTATGCCTCTTTATTCATATGAAAAATCTGTTAATCTTTCTTCATTACATAAGTCAGTGTTTAAATTTTAATATTCTGTGGTTTCTTATGTGTCTTCTTACTTGTATAGCTTTAATGTTTGTTGTTATCTTATTGTGTATGTAATTGTGAACATTTTTTATCACCTTTTGCCTTTCTTGCGAAATGTAAAGCGCTGGTGAGCATGTTTTTATATGGAATATGCGCTATACAAATAAACATTATTATTATTATTATTATTGTCCGTCTGTCTTTGCTAAACAATAGTACAGAACATATTTATTGCTTTGTCTGTCTGTCTTTGCTAAACAATAGTACAGAACATATTTATTGCTTTGTCTGTCTGTCTTTGCTAAACAATAGTACAGAACATATTTATTGCTTTGTCTGTCTGTCTTTGCTAAACAATAGTACATAACATATTTATTGCTTTGTCTGTCTGTCTTTGCTAAACAATAGTACCGAACTGTTTTCTTGCTTTGTCTGTCTGTCTGTCTGTCTTTGCTAAACAATCGTACAGAACAAAGTCAAATATTGTTCCGTCTTTCTGCATGTGTGCCTTGTACTCTGTCTTCAAAATGTTTGTCTATCATGAGTTTTTTGTCTTGTACTCTGTCTTCAAAATGTTTGTCTATCATGAGTTTTTTGTCTTGTACTCTGTCTTCAAAATGTTTGTCTATCATGAGTTTTTTGCCTTGTACTCTGTCTTCAAAATGTTTGTCTATCATGAGTTTTTTGCCTTGTACTCTGTCTTCAAAATGTTTGTCTATCATGAGTTTTTTGTCTTGTACTCTGTCTTCAAAATGTTTGTCTATCATGAGTTTTTTGTCTTGTACTCTGTCTTCAAAATGTTTGTCTATCATGAGTTTTTTGCCTTGTACTCTGTCTTCAAAATGTTTGTCTATCATGAGTTTTTTGCCTTGTACTCTGTCTTCAAAATGTTTGTCTATCATGAGTTTTTTGTCTTGTACTCTGTCTTCAAAATGTTTGTCTATCATGAGTTTTTTGTCTTGTACTCTGTCTTCAAAATGTTTGTCTATCATGAGTTTTTTGCCTTGTACTCTGTCTTCAAAATGTTTGTCTATCATGAGTTTTTTGCCTTGTACTCTGTCTTCAAAATGTTTGTCTATCATGAGTTTTTTGTCTTGTACTCTGTCTTCAAAATGTTTGTCTATCATGAGTTTTTTGTCTTGTACTCTGTCTTCAAAATGTTTGTCTATCATGAGTTTTTTGTCTTGTACTCTGTCTTCAAAATGTTTGTCTATCATGAGTTTTTTGTCTTGTACTCTGTCTTCAAAATGTTTGTCTATCATGAGTTTTTTGTCTTGTACTCTGTCTTCAAAATGTTTGTCTATCATGAGTTTTTTGCCTTGTACTCTGTCTTCAAAATGTTTGTCTATCATGAGATTTTTGTCTT
>CM060307.1:116281444-116308944 GCA_030674185.1 Monoplex corrugatus | reverse complement strand
ATAGCCTCTGTCTTCTTTGGAAGTGCAATGACAATTGATTTTGACATATCTTGGGGGATTTTTCCAGTGTCATAAATTTCATTTAGGAGGACTGTTATATTTTTTGTACAGAATTCCTCCAGGGCTTCAATTATCTCTGTGGTAATGTTGTCTGGTCCTGGGGCTTTTCCTGGTTTCATCTTTTTCAATGCTGCTCTAACTTCATCTTTCATTATGGGTGGTCCTTCAAAGTTCTTTCTTAAAATGTGTTCTGCATTTCTGTCATCTTCAAAAAGGTCTTTAATGTACTCTCCCCATCTGTCTAATATTTTGAATAAATAAATCCAGACACATAAATCCAATAAACAAATCAATCAATACATCCAACACATCCAACTGAAACTCAACAGGGTGCATCTACCGCCTTACCCAACAGACAGAAGCATCACATAAACAAACAAATGAATAAATATAATTATCAATAAATAACTATTTCTAAACTTACAAACAATCCAAAGGCCATGTGATGTCACCAACATAATAAACAAAATTAATGAACAAACAGAGCAACAGAAGAAAAACTGAAAGCAACAACAACAACAACAACAATCCCCAAACTCAAACAAAGCATAAAAAAACAGCCAATCCAGTGCAGACTATGCCGATGTTCACATCAGTGTTACTATCTCCACATTGCTTTTTGTTTTACTTAAAAATTATGCAGTCTCCATGTAATTTCCATTTGGAAAACAAGCAACTCTCTGATTTCAAATGTGTGAAAAATTACTCCAGAACAGTATGCACAGACAAAAGTCGAGAAGCAACATGTTATGAACCAACAAATGTCAAAACGGTCGGGCCTTACAACCTGATACCAGCAGTAGAATCAGACGTACACCCTGGTTGAATTCAGGTCAGAATTTTATTTCATTTCATAGTGTTAAAGATTACATTAAAATCCACTGACTCTACATTCTTTCTCCTTCTATGTGAAGGTTCTATGTAACATACTGCCATAAAATATATCTGACCACTGTGAAGGTTCTATGTAACATACTGCCATGAAATATATCTGACCACTGTGAAGGTTCTATGTAACATACTGTCATGAAATATATCTGACCACTGTGAAGGTTCTATGTAACATACTGCCATGAAATATATCTGACCACTGTGAAGGCTCTATGTAACATACTGCCACAAGATATACCTGACCACTGTGAAGGCTCTATGTAACATACTGCCATGAAATATATCTGACCACTGTGAAGGCTCTATGTAACATACTGTCATGAAATATATCTGACCACTGTGAAGGCTCTATATAACATACTGCCACAAGATATACCTGACCACTGTGAAGGCTCTATGTAACATACTGCCATGAAATATATCTGACCACTGTGAAGGCTCTATGTAACATACTGCCATGAAATATATCTGACCACTGTGAAGGCTCTATGTAACATACTGCCATGAAATATATCTGATCACTGTGAAGGCTCTATGTAACATACTGCCATGAAATATATCTGATCACTGTGAAGGCTCTATGTAACATACTGCCACAAGATATACCTGACCACTGTGAAGGCTCTATGTAACATACTGCCATGAAATATATCTGACCACTGTGAAGGCTCTATGTAACATACTGCCATGAAATATATCTGATCACTGTGAAGGCTCTATGTAACATACTGCCATGAAATATATCTGATCACTGTGAAGGCTCTATGTAACATACTGCCATGAAATATATCTGATCACTGTGAAGGCTCTATGTAACATACTGCCATGAAATATATCTGACCACTGTGAAGGCTCTATGTAACATACTGCCATGAAATATATCTGACCACTGTGAAGGCTCTATGTAACATACTGCCATGAAATATATCTGACCACTGTGAAGGTTCTATGTAACATACTGCCATGAAATATATCTGATCACTGTGAAGGCTCTATGTAACATACTGCCACAAGATATACCTGACCACTGTGAAGGCTCTATGTAACATACTGCCATGAAATATATCTGACCACTGTGAAGGTTCTATGTAACATACTGCCATGAAATATATCTGATCACTGTGAAGGCTCTATGTAACATACTGCCACAAGATATACCTGACCACTGTGAAGGCTCTATGTAACATACTGCCACAAGATATACCTGACCACTGTGAAGGCTCTATGTAACATACTGCCACAAGATATACCTGACCACTGTGAAGGCTCTATGTAACATACTGCCATGAAATATATCTGATCACTGTGAAGGGTCTATGTGTGATACTGCTATAAAATACCTGACCTCTGTGAAGGCTCTTTGTAACATACTGCCACAAGATATACCTGACCTCTGTGAAGGCTTTATGTAACATACTGCCACAAGATATACCTGACCTCTGTGAAGGCTTTATGTAACATACTGCCACAAGATATACCTGACCTCAGTGAAGGCTCTAAGTAATATAGTGCCATAACATTTACCTGACCTCTGTGAAGGGTTTATAAGTGATACTGCTATAAAACACATGACCTCTATGAAGACTTTATGTAACATACTGCCATAAAATATACCTGACCTCTGTGAAAGGTTTATAAGTGATACTGTTTTATAAAACACATGACCTCTATGAAGACTTTATGTAACATACTGCCATAAAATATACCTGACCTCTGTGAAAGGTTTATAAGTGATACTGTTTTATAAAACACATGACCTCTATGAAGACTTTATTTAACATACTGCCATAAAATATACCTGACCTCTGTGAAGGGTTTATGAGTGATACTGCTATAAAACACATGACCTCTATGAAGACTTTATGTAACATACTGCCATAAACTCTACCTGACCTCTGTGAAGGTTCTATGTGTGATACTGCTATAAAACACATGACCTCTATGAAGACTTTATGTAACATACTGCCATAAACTCTACCTGACCTCTGTGAAGGGTCTATGTGTGATACTGCTATAAAATATAAACTTCAGAGAAGGCTCTAAGTAATATAGTGCCATAACATTTACCTGACCTCTTTGAAGGCTCTGTGTGCGAAACTGCCATAAGATATATCTGACCTATGTGAAGGCTTTATGTAACATACTGCCATAAGAAATGTCTGACCTCTGTGAAGGCTCTGTGTGGTACTGCCATAAGACATATCTGATCTCCCTGAAGGTTCTTTGTGTACTGCCATAAGACATATCTGATCTATGTGAAGGCTTTATCTAACATAATGCCATAAGAAATGTCTGACCATTCTGAAGACTCTATGTAACATATTGTCATAAAAAATGTCTGATCTGTGTGAAGGCTCTATGTAACATATTGCCATAAGAATTATACCTGACCTGTGTGAAGGCTCTATGTAATATACATGTACTGCCATAAGAATTATCTAACCTCTGTGAAGGCTCTATGTAACATATTGCCACAGGAAATATCTGACCTCTGTGAAGACTCTATGTAACATATTGCCATAAGAATTATACCTTACATGTATGAAGGCTTTATGTAACATAATGCCATAAGAAATATCTGACCTCTGTGAAGACTCTATGTAACATATTGCCATAAGAATTATACCTTACATGTATGAAGGCTTGATGTAACATACTGCCATACGAAATATCTGACCTCTGTGAAGGCCTTACGTAACATTTTGCCATAAGATATATCTGACATACGTGAAGGCTCTATGTAACATATTGCCATTAAAAATGTCTGACCTGTGTGAAGGCTTTATGTAACATACTGCCATAAGAAATATCTGACCATTTTGAAGGCTTTATGTAGCATATTGCCATAAGGAAGAATGTCTGTATAATCAATAACAATAAAATTGATGATTCTGAATCACATACACTGAAAAACAAGTTTATTTATTCTGTTGGATCTAACATTTTGCTCCTGACAACTGTTCAGCTTTGTCAGCACCTTTTCTCCAGCAGAAAGTCAAGACTGGCTTTGCTCATCATCAGAAGCATTCCATCGCTGAACACTAGTCTGACACAACATCTATGTCCTTCTAGAAGCCATCCAGCATATTGATGGCTGTCGGTCTGACACAACATCTATGTCCTTCTAGAAGCCATCCAGCATATTGATGGCTGTCGGTCTGACACAACATCTATGTCCTTCTAGAAGCCATCCAGCATATTGATGGCTGTCGGTCTGACACAACATCTATGTCCTTCTAGAAGCCATCCAGCATATTGATGGCTGTCGGTCTGACACAACATCTATGTCCTTCTAGAAGCCATCCAGCATATTGATGGCTGTCAGTCTGACACAACATCTATGTCCTTCTAGAAGCCATCCAGCATATTGATGGCTGTCGGTCTGACACATATATGTCCTTCTAGAAGCCATCCAGCACATTGATGGCTGTCGGTCTGACACATATATGTCCTTCTAGAAGCCATCCAGCATATTGATGGCTGTCTGTCTGACACAACATCTATGTCCTTCTAGAAGCCATCCAGCATATTGATGGCTGTCAGTCTGACACAACATCTATGTCCTTCTAGAAGCCATCCAGCATATTGATGGCTGTCGGTCTGACACAACATCTATGTCCTTCTAGAAGCCATCCAGCATATTGATGGCTGTCAGTCTGACACAACATCTATGTCCTTCTAGAAGCCATCCAGCATATTGATGGCTGTCGGTCTGACACATATATGTCCTTCTAGAAGCCATCCAGCATATTGATGGCTGTTGGTCTGACACAACATCTATGTCCTTCTAGAAGCCATCCAGCATATTGATGGCTGTTGGTCTGACACAACATCTATGTCCTTCTAGAAGCCATCCAGCATATTGATGGCTGTTGGTCTGACACAACATCTATGTCCTTCTAGAAGCCATCCAGCATATTGATGGCTGTCGGTCTGACACATATATGTCCTTCTAGAAGCCATCCAGCATATTGATGGCTGTCAGTCTGACACATCTATGTCCTTCTAGAAGCCATCCAGCATATTGATGGCTGTCAGTCTGACACAACATCTATGTCCTTCTAGAAGCCATCCAGCATATTGATGGCTGTCAGTCTGACACAACATCTATGTCCTTCTAGAAGCCATCCAGCATATTGATGGCTGTCAGTCTGACAAACATCTATGTCCTTCTAGAAGCCATCCAGCATATTGATGGTTGTCAGTCTGACACAACATCTATGTCCTTCTAGAAGCCATCCAGCATATTGATGGCTGTCAGTCTGACACAACATCTATGTCCTTCTAGAAGCCATCCAGCATAGTGATGGCTGTCAGTCTGACACAACATCTATGTCCTTCTAGAAGCCATCCAGCATATTGACGGCTGTCGTCTGACACAACATCTATGTCCTTCTAGAAGCCATCCAGCATATTGATGGCTGTCGGTCTGACACATATATGTCCTTCTAGAAGCCATCCAGCATATTGATGGCTGTTGGTCTGACACAACATCTATGTCCTTCTAGAAGCCATCCAGCATATTGATGGCTGTTCGTTGACACAAACATCTTATGTCCCTTATCAGAAGCCATCCAGCATATTGATGGCTGTTGGTCTGACACAACATCTATGTCCTTCTAGAAGCCATCCAGCATATTGATGGCTGTCGGTCTGACACAACATCTATGTCCTTCTAGAAGCCATCCAGCATATTGATGGCTGTCAGTCTGACAAATCTATGTCCTTCTAGAAGCCATCCAGCATATTGATGGCTGTCAGTCTGACACAACATCTATGTCCTTCTAGAAGCCATCCAGCATATTGATGGCTGTCATACTGACACAACATCTATGTCCTTCTAGAAGCCATCCAGCATATTGATGGCTGTCAGTCTGACAAACATCTATGTCCTTCTAGAAGCCATCCAGCATATTGATGGTTGTCAGTCTGACACAACATCTATGTCCTTCTAGAAGCCATCCAGCATATTGATGGCTGTCAGTCTGACACAACATCTATGTCCTTCTAGAAGCCATCCAGCATAGTGATGGCTGTCAGTCTGACACAACATCTATGTCCTTCTAGAAGCCATCCAGCATATTGACGGCTGTCAGTCTGACACAACATCTATGTCCTTCTAGAAGCCATCCAGCATATTGATGGCTGTCGGTTTGACACAACATCTATGTCCTTCTAGAAGCCATCCAGCATATTGATGGCTGTCAGTCTGACACAACATCTATGTCCTTCTAGAAGGAATCCAGCATATTGATGGCTGTCAGTCTGACACATATATGTCCTTCTAGAAGCCATCCAGCATATTGATGGCTGTCAGTCTGACACCATACAGCCATTTCCCTCTACAATTCGTTCAACTTGTTGCTGACTAACAGTCAAATCTTTCTCCCTGTGATAACCACCGATGTATGTGGTACAAGTGGAAAGACACAAGAAGACGACGTACACATTACTGCGAGGCATCATCATAGCAAATGGCATTCATAAATTTCATAAACAAGAGACTGACAAATATTCTGATGAAGCTCACATATCTGTCAAAGAATGCAACTTTACAAAATTTCAAAATGTCTGATGTGTACTTTAGTACTGGTTTCTGTCTTGCTCAGCAATTTCACTACACAGGCGAACATCAAATAAAAAAAATCATATCATTACCACAACACTGTAACAACAGCTGTCACTGAGCAAAAGCATTCACTCAAAACTATTTCATTTCACATGTACAGTGACTCATTCAGAGCTCAGCAAACATTCAAAAGATCACATCACAGTATGTTCTCACTCCAAAACCCAGCACACATCATCAAACCAAAAAGCAGAGCAGAAAGGTCAGTGATGTTTTTAAGTCATTCCAGCACAAGTATGGCAAATACTCATTATTGTGTACAAGTGCTATTTCAGTACAAATGTATCAAATACTGGTTAAAGTGCACAACTACCATTCCAACAGATGCATGTACTGTGTCAGTCCTACATGTGCACAAGTGTATTAAACAACCAGTTATAAGTTACGATTGTGTGCCATTGCAAAAACCATACACTCCATGTACTATCTTATAAATGTGTACTGTGTGCCATTGTAAAACCCACACACACCATGTGTTATAAGTGTGTCCATTGCAAACCCTACACACTCCATGTGCATTAATTTTAATAGGATAGGCGTGCCATTGCAAACCCTACACACTCCATGTGCTATTTTATAGGAGCGTGCATGCAACCCTACACACACCATGTGCTATATGGAGCGCATTGACACATGTGCATTAACCTGCAACACACACTCATGTGCTGATTTTTACTGATGACATGGCAATTAAGACCCATTGCAATAAACATTGTACGACACAGACACATATACGCATCACAGGGGATTCACTGGCTGGAGTTGATTTACTTTTGATGACTGATTACAAAATAAAACACATCTTGATAAACAATGACTGATAACAAAACACATCTTGATAAACAATGACTGATAACACAGTAAAACACATCTTGATAAACAATGACTGGTAACAAAATAAAACACATCTTGATAAACAATGACTGATACAAAATAAAACACATCTTGATAAACAATGACTGATTACAAAATAAAACACATCTTGATAAACAATGACTGATATCAAATAAAACACATCTTGATAAACAATGACTGATATCAAAATAAAACACATCTTGATAAACAATGACTGATATCAAAATAAAACACATCTTGATAAACAATGACTGATATCAAAATAAAACACATCTTGATAAACAATGACTGATTACAAAATAAAACACATCTTGATAACAAATGACTGATTACAAAATAAAACACATCTTGATAAACAATGACTGATATCAAAATAAAACACATCTTGATAAACAATGACTGGTAACAAAATAAAACACATCTTGATAAACAATGACTGGTAACAAAATAAAACACATCTTGATAAACAATGACTGATATCAAAATAAAACACATCTTGATAAACAATGACTGATATCAAAATAAAACACATCTTGATAAACAATGACTAATAACACAATAAAACACATCTTGATAAACAATGACTGATTACAAAATAAAACACATCTTGATAAACAATGACTGATAACACAATAAAACACATCTTGATAAACAATGACTGATTACAAAATAAAACACATCTTGATAAACAATGACTGATAACACAATAAAACACATCTTGATAAACAATGACTGATTACAAAATAAAACACATCTTGATAAACAATGACTGATATCAAAATAAAACACATCTTGATAAACAATGACTGATTATAAAATAAAACACATCTTGATAAACAATGACTAATAACACAATAAAACACATCTTGATAACAATGACTGGTAACAAAATAAAACACATCTTGATAAACAATGACTGATATCAAAATAAAACACATCTTGATAAACAATGACTGATTACAAAATAAAACACATCTTGATAAACACATGTTCAAACAATCCTTCACAACACTTACAAACAACATAGACAAGTACCCAGACATACAGATGTACAAACAGCCACATACATACACACACACTCACACACACACACACACACACACACACACACACACACACACACACATACAAACACACACACACACACACACACACAAACACATACACACAAACACACACACATGCATACACACACAAATGTTCACAAACACACATACACACACACACACACACAAACACACACACATACATACACACACAAATGTTCACAAACACACATACACACACACATATGAACACACACACACACACACACCAAACACACATACCACACACAGAGAAAGATATGTATACATACAGGTATACCTCTCTCTCTCTCTCTCTCTCTCCTCTCTCTCTCCTCTCTCTCTCTCTCTCTCTCTCTCTCTCTCTCTCAGGGACACTAATAACAAATGGACTGATGCTGACAACAAAGCACAGACTCTGGTGCAAACACCGTAAGATCTCAGCTAATTCTAAATGTTTTGTGACTTCATGTCTGCACACTCACAAATATTTTAACTGAACTGAATGGCAAGAACACAAAATCTGCAACAAAAACAGAATTAAGAAAAGACAAATCTATGATGACAGTGCACAAACATAAACCCAAGTGTCAAAGTCTATTTTCTGGGATTTGATACAATACAGTACATCCGTAAGAAATCCCTGTAGTGTTCTATGTGCACATACTGAATTCAAATGAAAGGCAAATCCTTGAACATTTTTTTAAACCCATGATATGAACAGCTTTTTGCCAGTGGTATATCCCAGTATGAACATATCTATTATCTGTGAACCATAATAATTATAATTAATAATTACAATATTTATATAGCGCAAAATCTTGATAAAATCAAATCTAAGCGCTGAAACAGACACACACACACGCATGCACGCACACACACGCACGCACGCATGCACACACACGCACTCACGCACACGGCTATAAATGGGGAGAAAGAATAAAAGCAATGTGAACTGTACAGACCAACATCATAACATGTGAACATATCTATTATCTGTGAATCATGAATATATCACCTGTGAACTCTACAGTCCAACATCATAATATGCATCAAATTAATTATTTATTATCTGTTACAAAGCCTGCATAGTTACTCAAGAAATTTCTTTCAGTGACCTTTTCAAACAGAGCATTAATGATCTATGTCAAGTGATCAGTGTTCTTACTCAAACCCCACAGAGCTGGTTGGCTCCTTTGACACAGCTGTGGGCTCAGAATCTTACGTCTCAAGTTTAATCCCATCCTGTAACACAACAGTTGGCAGTTGGCTTGTTCACCACTCAACTTAATGCTCCAATCATTCTGATAGTGTTCATATTTCAAAGTCCCCTTCCCTTCCCCATGTCAAGACTTAGCCAGTGCGCAGGGTTTGTGCAGACTCAAGCAGTATGCCAGACAACTGCTGGCTAGTTATGGATAATTTTCTGTGTACAATGAATCACTCACGCACACACTTTAGACGCCTACAACACAGGAGCTGTAAAAACTAAAAGGAACAAACTAGTCACAGTTCCCAGTTGTACTCACAGACGTGTCATCCATGAAGAACTGCCGCTCGTGGTGCTCAGTCTGTTGCTGCTCTTTCTGCTGTTGGAGCTGCAGCTGCAACATCTGAATGATGGACTCGTTGCGAGCGATGGTCGCCTTCATCTCCTGCATGCGAGCGTCCTGACCTTTGAGGTCACTCTGCTGCCTGGTACGCTCACGAATCATGTTGCTCTCCATGTTTTTCTTTACACAGACAGTTATGTGCAGAGAGATCAGAGTGAGAATAATACAGCTATGTGATAAGAATGATCTGAATGGTTATGGAGTGAGAATAATACAGGCTATGTGATAAGAATGATCTGAATGGTTATGGAGTGAGAATAATACAGGCTATGTTATAAGAATGATCTGAATGGTTATGGAGTGAGAATAATACAGGCTATGTGATAAGAATGATCTGAGATCAGAGTGAGAATAATACAGGCTATGTGATAAGAATGATCTGAGATCAGAGTGAGAATAATACAGGCTATGTGATAAGAATGATCTGAATGATTATGAGTCAGTGATAGTGTTGGTTGTAGGAGAAAGACATTTATCTTTCATACATCTGTGCAAATTCAACATACTTCAACCACATTACTATCTGCAGTTGTCTGCATACAAAGATCATATGGTGCCATGCAGTAGATAGTGTTTCATGCAAAATATCAACTTTCCCATACACATAACAAACACTCCCACACATATATCTTCATCAAAGTATATAAAAATACCAACTTTCCCATCATCACAAGGTATGACAACACTAACATACCACACATACATCAAGTATAAATGACTTACATCATAAGTATATAAAAATGCCAACTTACCCATCATCACAGTATATACAGTAGATATATATAAATCCAACTTACCCATCATCACAGTATATAAAAATGCCAACTTACCCATCATCACAGTATATACAGTAGATATATATAAATGCCAACTTACCCATCATCACAGTATATATAAATACCAACTTACCCATCATCACAGTACATACATAAATGCCAAATTACCCATCATAACAGTATATACAGTAGCTATATATAAAAATGCCAACTTACCCATCATCACAGTATACAAAAATACCAATTTACCCATCATCACAGTATATAGAAATGCCAACTTACCCATCATTACAGCGTACAAGATTGCCACCTTACCCATCATTACAGCATATAAGATTGCCACATTACTCATCATTACAGCGTACAAGATTGCCACATTACCCATCATTACAACGTAAAAAGATTGCCACCTTACTCATCATTACAGTGTATAAGATTGCCAATTACCCATCATTACAGCATACAAAATTGCCACCTTACCCATCATTACAGCGTACAAGATTGCCACCTTACCCAATCATTACAGTGTACAAGATTGCCACCTTACTCATCATTACAGCATACAAGATTGCCACCTTACCCATCGTTACAGTGTATAAGATTGCCACCTTACCCAATCATTACAGTGTATAAGATTGCCATCTTACCCATCATTACAGCGTATAACATTGCCACCTTACCCAATCATAACAGCGTACAAGATTGCCACCTTACCATCATTACAGTGTATAAGATTGCCACCTTACTCATCATTACAGTGTATAAGATTGCCATCTTACCCATCATTACAGTGTATAAGATTGCCACCTTACCCAATCATTACAGTGTATAAGATTGCCACCTTACCCATCATTACAGCGTATAAGATTGCCACCTTACCCATCATTACAGCGTAAAGATTGCCACCTTACCCATCATTACAGTGTACAAGATTGCCACCTTACCCATCATTACAGTGTACAAGATTGCCACCTTACTCATCATTACAGTGTATAAGATTGCCACCTTACCCAATCATTACAGTGTATAAGATTGCCACCTTACCCATCATTACAGTGTACAAGATTGCCACCTTACTCATCATTACAGTGTATAAGATTGCCATCTTACCCATCATTACAGCGTACAAGATTGCCACCTTACCCAATCATTACAGCATATAATATTGCCACCTTACCATCATTACAGCATATAAGATTGCCACCTTACTCATCATTACAGTGTAAAGATTGCCACCTTACCCATCATTACAGCGTACAAGATTGCCACCTTACCCATCATTACAGTGTATAAGATTGCCACCTTACCCATCATTACAGCGTACAAGATTGCCATCTTACTCATCATTACAGCGTACAAGATTGCCACCTTACACATCATTACAGTGTATAAGATTGCCACCTTACTCATCATTACAGCGTACAAAACTGCCACCTTACTCATCATTACAGTGTACAAGATTGCCACCTTACCCAATCATTACAGCGTACAAGATTGCCACCTTACCCATCATTACAGCGTACAAGATTGCCACCTTACTCATCATTACAGTGTACAAGATTGCCACCTTACACATCATTACAGTGTACAAGATTGCCACCTTACCCATCAATACAGCGTACAAGATTGCCACCTTACCCATCATTACAGTGTACAAGATTGCCACCTTACTCATCATTACAGCGTACAAGATTGCCACCTTACTCATCATTACAGTGTAGAAGATTGCCACCTTACCCATCATTATAGTGTACAAGATTGCCACCTTACTCATCATTACAGTGTACAAGATTGCCACCTTACTCATCATTACAGTGTATAAGATTCCACTTTACTCATCATTACAGTGTATAAGATTCCACTTTACTCATCATTACAGTGTATAAGATTCCACCTTACTCATCATTACAGTGTATAAGATTGCCACCTTACTCATCATTACAGTGTACAAGATTCCACCTTACTCATCATTACAGTGTATAAGATTGCCACCTTACTCATCATTACAGTGTACAAGATTGCCACCTTACTCATCATTACAGTGTACAAGATTCCACCTTACTCATCATTACAGTGTACAAGATTCCACCTTACTCATCATTACAGTGTATAAGATTGCCACCTTACTCATCATTACAGTGTATAAGATTGCCACCTTACCCATAGACATTATGTTTTGATCAGAGCATATCAACACAAAGGTGCCGTAAGTTGTGAGTGAAATGTGTCATGCATAGAATTATATTCAAAGTCATATAATCAGACAATCTATACCTGTTGCAAAACAGAATTCATCGATGGATATGCTGTGCACAACATATCAGAACAGTTGCTGTACAGCTGATAATTCATGACATTGCACAGTGTTCCATGCTGTCAGTACATAACATTACCTTGTACATGACTGACAGCCGAGACACTGCATCAGCTAGCTGTTGTCGGAATGCCTTTCTCAGTGACTGACTCTCTGTAACAACATCAACAGGCAATATACTACATCACTACATATTGTCAGAACAATGTTCTCAGTGAACTCACCCTCGTAACAAACATCAACAGCAGGCAATATACTACACACTACATTTGTCAGAACAATGTTCTCAGTGAACTCACCCTCTGTAACAAACATCACCAGCATGGCATTATACTAGATCACTACATATTGTCAGAACAATGTTCTCACTGAACTCACCTCTGTAACAACATCACCAGCAGGCATATACTAGATACTACATATTGTCAGAACAATGTTCTCAGTGAAACTGACTCTCTGTAACAAACATCAACAGCAATATACTACAACATACATATTGTTCAGAACAATGTTCTCAGTGAATGACTCCTGTAACAAACATCACCAGCAGGCATTATACTACATCACTACATATTGTCAGAACAATGTTCTCAGTGAACTGACTCTCTGTAACAAACATCAACAGGCAATATACTACATCACTACATATTGTCAGAACAATGTTCTCAGTGAACTGACTCTCTGTAACAAACATCAACAGGCATTATACTACATCACTACATATTGTCAGAACAATGTTCTCAGTGAACTGACTCTCTGTAACAAACATCACCAGCAGGCATTATACTACATCACTACATATTGTCAGAACAATGTTCTCAGTGAACTGACTCTCTGTAACAAACATCAACAGGCAATATACTACATCACTACATACTGTCAGAACAATGTTCTCAGTGAACTGACTCTCTGTAACAAACATCACCAGCAGGCATTATACATACATCACTACATATTGTCAGAACAATGTTCTCAGTGAACTGACTCTCTGTAACAAACATCAACAGGCATTATACTACATCACTACATATTGTCAGAACAATGTTCTCAGTGAACTGACTCTCTGTAACAAACATCAACAGGCAATATACTACATCACTACATACTGTCAGAACAATGTTCTCAGTGAACTGACTCTCTGTAACAAACATCAACAGGCAATATCACTACATCACTACATATTGTCAGAACAATGTTCTCAGTGAACTGACTCTCTGTAACAAACATCAACAGGCAATACACTACATCACTACATACTGTCAGAACAATGTTCTCAGTGAACTCACCCTCTGTAACAAACATCACCAGCAGGCATTATACTAATCACTACATATTGTCAGAACAATGTTCTCAGTGAACTGACTCTCTGTAACAAACATCACCAGCAGGCATTTTACTACATCACTACATGATGAAATCATAGGTCATATGCTGGGAAAGCCACGATGAAGAAGAAGAAGAACATGATTATGATGATGATGATGATGATGATGATGACAATGACAATGATGATGACATTAGTGATGACGATGATGATGACAATGACAATGATAATGTTCTACTCAAGCTACTGTATAGCATGAAAGACAAACAAGCATATACACTGAGACAATTCTATCACCAAGACAAACAAGTGTATACACTGAGACAATTCTATCACCCAAGTCACTGGACCAGGGAGGGTTCTGTACAAACATCACATCAAAGGGTCATAGGTCATGGAAGTTTACAAAGGAATAAAAACGGTTGGTGCTGTACTCTTGTAATACTGTCACGCTCTTTTCAGCAGAGCAGCACACATTACCCACTCATGAAAAATTCCATTGTGAACAGAAAAAACAAATGGAAGAAACTAAACATGAGAAGACATACATACAGGCACTCATGAATAAACACACACACACGCACGTACGCACACACACACACACACACACACACACACACACACACACACACACACACACATATACACACCACACACACACACACAAACATTAAGTACAATACAGCACATTACAATGCAATTTATATTGCAGTAGGCTGCAATGCATCACAACATAAAATATTGCAGTTCAGTGATACACGGCTCAGTTTAATACTCATCCTGTATAAATAACATTTGCTGAGAGTGACAGACAGAAGAAAAACATCGATCACCAGACAAAACCATAATGTGATGACAGTTCGCACACCAGGACCATGACATAAGCAACAGTAACATGTGACAACAACCAGTCATTGCTTGGGGATTCAGGAATTAGAATTTAAACAATCAATCATACTCACATCCAGATGAATTTTCTCCAGTTCACTGACACGCTCATTGATGCGACAGTACCTGCCATGAAGAATAAGATAACTGTTAAAAAACCACCTGTGCCTCTCTCTCTGTCTCTTGTGTGTATCTTTCTCCTCTCTCAAACACACACACACACACACATACATACACACACACACATGCACACACACACACACATGCATACACACACACACACACACACACACACACACACACACACACACACACACACACATATGCATGTACGAATTCACAAGAATGTGATCAATCTATTATCTGTAAGTGTAAATATTTTTGTTAATCAAGATTTGGCCCCAGATCCATTGTAGTTTACAGTCATAAGATATGTCACATTCAATCACATGGCATTCACAGCGTTCTGTATCTGTGGAAGTCATTCTGAGCATGGTGATTCTGTCTTGAGAATACTGAAAAACTGAAAACTATAAACTATGTCATAGAGAGATCTACAACACAACAAGTATGGCAATGTAAACAGTCAATATCGCAGTCATATTTACAACAAGTATGGCAATGTAAACAGTCAATATCACAGTCAGATACAACAATATGGCAATGTAACATCATACAAGTCAATTTACAACAGTATGCAATGTAACAGTCAATATCACAATCAGATTACAACAAGTATGCAATGTAACAGTCAATACACGGTCAGATTTAAACAATATGCAATGTAAACATCAATATCCAGCAGATTTACAACAGTAGCAATGTAAACATCATATCACAGTGATATTACAACAATAATGGCAATGAACAGTTCAATATCACAGTCATATTACAACAGTAAGGCAATGTAAACATCAAATCACAGTCAGTTTACAAATATGGCATGTAACATCAAATCACAGTCAGATTTACAACAATTGCAATGAACATCAATATCACAGTAGATTTTCAAAAAGTTGCAATGAACGTCATTATCACAGTCAGTACAACAAGTTGGCCAATGTAACGTCAATATCACAGTCATATTACAACAGTTTATATTATATTATCATTATACATTTAGTCGCTATCAAATTAATGCTAGGCTTTACAATGGCAAACACATAAACCAGATCACAACACACACACACACCCACAGAAGCACACACACACACACACAACACACACACACACACAACACACACACACACATCAAATACAATGACACATGACACTACACTATCATGTCACCATAATTCACAGTGGGAATGGCAATATTACAGTATTGGGAAACAGTGAGTTTGGAGCGTTTGAATGTGGACAAGAGGTGAGTACCCTAAGAAGCGATATGTTCAGATGGTTGAGCTTGTGGAAAAGAAGCTGCCAACCTTTAAGTGCGGACTATGGGATACTATAGGACGGTATCAATGAGGACCGCAAAGCTCGAGAATGGCGTTTGTAGAGATGTACATGGGTGAGATACTCATGACGGAAACTCATAGATTAAGCAAGGCAGGCATCTGTAAAATATAATCTTTGCTGACAGTGAGCAGTGGAGAGAACAAGCATGCGAACAAGGTACAATTTTGAAAGCGAAGATAACGGCAGCATATTTTGAATTCTAAGTTTGTTAGAATGAGAGGGAACCAGAATAAAGAGCATTACAGTACGAGAGGATAGACAAATGCAAACAAGCCTTTTCGAGTCTTCTGAAAGAGGTGTCAGATAAAGCAATTCGGCGAGTTCAGAAAACAAGTCACAGACGTTGCTCACATGCTGGTGAAGACAGGTTGATCAGAGTTACACCAAGTTACGGCAAATGTGAGAAGGATAATGAGTCAACAGTTGACAGAGTTGAAAGAGGGTGATTTGGCAGTTTGGGGTGATCAGATCAATTCGGATTTCACTTACATTAATTTCAGTTGTTTTCAAGTCATCCATCCTTCAGGTCAGTGGCAATGTAAACAGTCAATATCACAGTCAGATTTACAACAAGTATGGCAATGTAAACAGTCATATCACAGTGATATTTACAACAATTATGGCAATGTAAACAGTCAATATCACAGTCAGAGTTACAACAATTATGGCAATATGAACAGTCAATGTCACAGTCAGATTTACAACAAGTATGGCAATGTAAACAGTCAATATCACAGTCAGATTTACAACAAGTATTATTATTATTATTATTATTATGAACATTTAGTACGCCTAATCAAATTAATGCCCTAAGCGTTTACAATGGCAAAACATATAACCAGAATCACAAGCACACACACACACGCCCACAGAAGCACCCACACACACACAAACACACACACACACACACAAACACACACACAGCATGACATGCAAATACAATGACACATTGACACTAAACACTATAATGTCACCATTACATTACATGGGGGGAAGGGGGCAGAGATTACCAGTTTTGGGAAACAGGTGAGTTTTGAGGGAGCGTTTGAATGTGGACAGAGAGGGTGAGTATCTAAGAGAGCGAGGTAACTGATTCCAGATGGTTGGAGCTTGATAGGAAAAAGAACGCTGCCCAAACCTTTTAGTGCGGACTATGGGGATACTATAGAGACGGGTATCAGATGAGGACCGCAAAGCTCGAGATGGCGTGTAGAGATGTAACAGATGGGTGAGATACTCAGGACAGGAAGACTCAATAGATTTGAAGCAGAGGCAGGCAATCTTGAAAGGATATTCTTTGCTGAACAGGGAGCCAGTGGAGAGAACAGAGCAATGGCGTAACATGGTTAAATTTTGAAGAGCGGAAGATGAGACGGGCAGCATGATTTTGAACTTTCTGAAGTTTGTTAATGAGATGAATGAGATGAGAGGGGGAACCAGAAAAAAGAGCATTACAGTAATCGAGACGGGATAGAACAAATGCACAGACAAGAGCCTTTGTCGTGTCTTCTGAGAGGAGGTGACGGATAGAAGCAATTCGGCGGAGTTCAAGAAAACAAGTCCGACAGACGTTGCTCACATGCTGGTGGAAGGACAGGGTTTGATCAAGAGTTACACCAAGGTTACGGGCAAAATGGGAGAGAGGGATAGATGAGTCAACAAGTGTGACAGAGGTTGGAAGAGAGGGGTGATTTTGGAGTTTGGGTGGGGTGATCAAGATCAATTCGGATTTCTCTTCATTTAATTTCAGTTTGTTTTCAGTCATCCAATACTTCAGGTCAGCTACACAAGATTGGGTTTTCTGGATCATGATGGGAAGGTCAGGGAGAGGCCCAGAGACATACAGCTGATTGTCATCCGAGAAAGAATGATGCTGAAGCAGGTGTTCTTGGACAATAGAGGAGACAGGGTAGGTGTAGAGAATGAAAAGTAGGGGCCCAGAACAGATCCTTGTGGCACTCCGTAAGTCAGACAGGAAGGATTAGAAGAAAGACCATTGACAGAAACTACTTGCAGACGATTGGTGATGTAAGAATGAAACCAGTTCAAGACAGTATCATGGAGCCCAAAAGAGTGATGTAGACGGGAGAGAAGGATAGAGTGGTCAATAGTGTCAAAGGCAGCAGATAGGTCCAAGAGAGTCAAAAGTGATACGTTGTTAGAGTCGAGAGTAGTCAGTAAGTCGTTGCAGATTTTGAGAAGAGCAGTTTCGGTACTATGTCCAGAACGGTAAGCAGACTGAAGGGAATAGACAAGGTTATTGGAATGAAGGTGGTTTAACAGCTGGTCAAGAACAACTTTCTCTAAGACCTTGGAAAGAAAAGGAAGATTTGACACAGGTCTATAGTTTTTCAAATTCTCAGGGTCAAGAGTCATCTTTTTTAGAAGAGGTCTTACAATTGCTGACTTGAAAGAAGAAGGAAAGGAGCCAGTTGAGAGGGAATGGTTAATGATATTGGTGATGTGAGGGAGAAGAGTATCGAGACAATGGGTGAGAAAAGAAGCTGGCAATGGGTCGAGTTCACAGGTTTTAATGCCAGATTTCATGATGATTTTCTTAACAAAGTCCTCAGAAACGGGTTGGAAGAAAGTAAGGGGAATTCCAGAGAAAGGGGGTTCAGGAAATGTAGCATGAGTGTTCGTCGTGGAATCGAGAGAAAGCCTGAGGTTAGCAATCTTGTTGAAAAAATAGTCAGAGAAAGCCTGTGGAAGATCAGAAGGTGGCAGGTGAGATGGAAGAGGAGAAGAGCCAGTTTTGCCAAGAAGAGTATTAGTTATATTATACAGTTGTTTGGAAGTGGAACAGGCAAGAATTTTAGCATTGTAATAGGCTGATTTAGAGGCAATGTAAACAGTCAATATCACAGTCAGATTTACAACAAGTATGTCAATGTAAACAGTAAATATCACAGTCAAAGTTACAACAAGTATGGCAATGTAAACAGTCAATATCACAGTGATATTTACAACAAGTATGGCAATGTAAACAGTCAATATCACAGTGATATTTACAACAAGTATGGCAATGTAAACAGTCAATATCACAGTCATATTTACAACAAGTATGGCAATGTACACAGTCAATATCACAGTCATATTTACAACAAGTATGGCAATGTAAACAGTAAATATCACAGTCAGATTTACAACAAGTATGGCAATGTAAACAGTCAATATCACAGTCAGATTTACAATAAGTATGGCAATGTAAACAGTCAATATCACAGTCAGATTTACAACAAGTATGGCAATGTAAACAGTAAATATCACAGTCAGAGTTACAACAAGTATGTCAATGTAAACAGTAAATATCACAGTCAGATTTACAACAAGTATGGCAATGTAAACAGTAAATATCACAGTGATATTTACAACAAGTATGGCAATGTAAACAGTCAATATCACAGTGATATTTACAACAAGTATGGCAATGTAAACAGTCAATATCACAGTCATATTTACAACAAGTATGGCAATGTAAACAGTAAATATCACAGTCAGATTTACAACAAGTATGGCAATGTAAACAGTAAATATCACAGTCAGATTTACAACAAGTATGGCAATGTAAACAGTCAATATCACAGTCAGATTTACAACAAGTATGGCAATGTAAACAGTAAATATCACAGTCAGATTTACAAGTATGGCAATGTAAACAGTAAATATCACAGTCAGATTTACAACAAGTATGGCAATGTAAACAGTAAATATCACAGTCAGATTTACAACAAGTATGGCAATGTAAACAGTCAATATCACAGTCAGATTTACAACAAGTATGTCAATGTAAACAGTAAATATCACATTCACAGTCAGATTTACAACAAGTATGGCAATGTAAACAGTCAATATCACAGTCATATTTACAACAAGTATGGCAATGTAAACAGTAAATATCACAGTCATATTTACAACAAGTATGGCAATGTAAACAGTAAATATCACAGTCATATTTACAACAAGTATGGCAATGTAAACAGTCAATATCACAGTCAGATTTACAACAAATATGGCAATGTAAACAGTCAATATCACAGTCAGATTTACAACAAGTATGGCAATGTAAACAGTCAATATCACAGTCAGATTTACAACAAGTATGGCAATGTAAACAGTCAATATCACAGTCAGATTTACAACAAGTATGGCAATGTAAACAGTCAATATCACAGTCAGATTTACAACAAGTATGGCAATGTAAACAGTCAATATCACAGTCAGAGTTACAACAAGTATGGCAATGTAAACAGTCAATATCACAGTCAGAGTTACAACAAGTATGGCAATGTAAACAGTCAATGTCACAGTCAGAGTTACAACAAGTATGGCAATGGAAACAGTCAATGTCACAGTCAGATTCACAAGTATGGCAATAGAAATAGAATTAATCAATGCTGTAGTAAGATTTGCAATAAATTGATACAAGTAAGACAATATATTCAGTATCACAGTACAAGTATAGCAATGTAATCAGTCACAGTGACTTAAAATGCAAAACAGACCTGCAGAGAAAAAATGTCCTACATACATATCTTATAGAATCAGAGTAATTCAGTGAAAGTAGGAATTAAATCAATCACTTAACCCTTTGTGACTCCTGCACACTATCCACCAACTGCAAAGACTCAACTCTGTGACTCCCGCACCCTATCCACCAGCTTGCTGCAAGCTGGTGGATAGGGTGAGGGAGTCAAAAGGTTAAGTTTTTGCTTTGCTAGCATGGTTGACAATACAGGATGGTGGTGGACAGGGTGCAGGAGTCAAAGGGTTAAGTACACAGACAATATGATGTGTGCACACTGGCAGGATTGAAAAACAAAAGCCAGTCTTACAGCTCCAGTGACTTGCTTTGGAGTTTGGATTCATGGTCGGCCTGCATGACGTGTTTGGTGAAGTTGATGTCTCTGCGCAAGTTGGCCACATCCTGTCACATCAATGGTTTGAGCAACATACATGTACAGTAACAACTTTACTAGCATGCACCATCACACACACAGTGACATTACGTAAACCATCTACTGAACACAGTCGGATGGTTTGTACATCCCCAACAATGGAACTGTTTGTATACTATGTACGTTTAAGGCATATGTTTCAAGTTTGGGTGAAAATAATCATGACAGTTTCACTGGTCATTCACTGCTTGCTGAGCTAATCAGGGGATATGTAATTGTTGTTGATGGGCTGTACATTCATTTACCTTTCAGGAAATTATGGGTTGTGCACACTTTTTTGCACTAGGATCATGCTAGAATTTTTGTTTAACCATTATCTTCTGCAGCCAAAAATCCCTTGGTAAATTGTTGTTTCTGAGCTTAAAAGAGGTGTAGGTTGATGGACAATTTTTGTTGTTTTATTTTGGTTTGCTTTGTTCTTCTTGGGATCAGTGCACTTCAGGAGATTTCATTTGTTTTCACCTTTTATATATTTACGCTTTCTTTTTTTTTTTTATTATAATTCATTTATGTATATGTTTATCTACTTATTTACCTATTTATTAATTTATAAAAATCTATTTGTTCTATTTTTTGCCTCACTTTCTATACCAATTTAATGGCCACAGAAACTGGCATAGTTTTTATAACGTAATAATGATGATTAATCAGACTAACAATGGTACCATCTCAAATGTAACACTGCGCAGATTCTTACATCGTGGAATTGTAAGAGTTTGGGTTTTTCTTGAAACCAAGATAAAGGAAAAATGAAGAAAGGGAAAAAACAACTGGAGAACAGGAAAGTTTGTCACAATGTTTGTGTATTTGTTTGTGGTCTGTTTGTCGATTTAGATATATCTGAAAGTTTCCCGTGATATTTGTCTTTTCTTTTTTTAAGTTTTATCTTCTGCATCAGTGTTGTTTGGTGTATATATATGTGAGTATGTGTATGGTTTTCTTTTATTGTTGTTGTTGTTGTCAGCCATCATGCTCTGTGTGTGTGTGTGTGTGTGTGTGTGTGTGTGTGTGTGTGTGTGTGTGTGTGTGTGTGTGTATGTGTGTGTGTGTGTGTGTGTGTGTATGTGTGCACATGTGTGCATGTGCGTGTGTATTTACTGTAATTTATATTTCTCATTTCTTAGTTGTTTATTAACCTTTGACTCCTGCACCCTATCCACCAACTGCAAAACCTTAACCTTTGATTCCCTCACCCTATCCACCACTTCCTGCAGGAAGCTGGTGGATAGGGTGAGGAATCAAAGGTTAGTTTTGCTTTGCTAGCATGGTTGGCAATGGAGGATGCTGGTGGACAGGGTGCAGGGTCATTGGCAATGGAGGATGCTGGTGGACAGGTGCAGGGTCAAAGGTTAATCTATTATTTATTTATTCATTTATTTATTCATTATTTGTTTATTCATTCGTTTATCTATTTCCTTTTCTTCTTTCCTCGAAAGTGGATGACAGACTGGAGGGGCTATGATTAAGGAAATATAGTTTTCATCTTGTTGATAGACAGCGAAGGCTTTGTGTGTTGACTGTGGGACTTTTTGTGATGTGAGACAAGTTTATACTTAGCGATTTACTTATTTTTTTAATCTGTTCTTTTCTTTGAAGATAAGATACACAGATACACGCCAATTACATAAAACAAGATAGTTCGTACGACAGACTGATACAATATTAGTATGAGATAAAAAATAAAAAAAAGAAAGAAAACAGGCTCAGTAAGACATCAGGACCTGGCCAGCTCATTGGGTTTATGTGCAAGCTTAAGGTTTGCACTATGATCATTCTGGATTTTCTCCCATCACATGGCACCTGTGGCATTATAGCATATGGTATTCATTACAAGTGTGGGGATGTCATCTTGAGAAATTGAAAATGAAACTGAAACTGATGAGGATGGTGATGATGATGATAATCGTGATGCTACGGAGTTCCATCCAGGACTGAGGTGTGCATGACAAGGCTGCACTCTACGCTTATTATCATAACATATCCTGGCATCAACCAGGCCCAAGAGATACAGACACCTGTGATGTTGGTCAGATGATGCAAGCAGCACCCTCTATGACACATCCATGAAGCGGATGAGACTCAACTGTGTGGTCTCTGTCTTCCCAATGAGCCCATCATACCCTCAACTCTGGATAGGAGCCGGTTACTGGGTTAGAGCAGAAAAATTCCTTGATGTTTTTTGAGGCAACTAATGGGATTCAAACCCACAACCCTCCAGTCAATAGTCCATTGCACTAACCACTACACCATGGCAAATGGTTGGGATGAAGGAGTTAAATAAACATGAACTCCTTTAATAAAAGCAATCACCAGAGAGTATAACATTTAAAAAAAAAACACACAATTCACATCTAGCAAAATCTGACATATATATTTTAGAAATGGTGTTGGAATCAGTCTGACCTGCAGCAGAATCTGCAACACCTCAGTCATCTCCTTGAGGTCAACTATCTCTGTGTCATCAGTCTGAGCACTACGATCCAGACTGAAGAATCCAATCTTCTGTACATCTGCCAAAGTTGGTCTGAAAATGAAATCAAACAAAACAGTTTGCTGTCATAACTACTGGCACTGCTCTAAAGGTAACTATTGTTTCAACTAACAAAAATTATTATTCAGTGGCTCTCGTTTTATTGCATTTTAATAACACTGCACACACAAGAAAAGTTTATGCTGTGCAAATCCAGGAGACTCCAATGACTTCAGATGAATATATGTAGTAAACTGGAGGCAAAAACCAGTGTTAACAAGTAACAACAACAAATACAACAAGAACAAGTTGATAGCTCACTGAAGACTGATACTGGCTTTGATTAATACGAAATCCAAAACAAGTGCGACTGCCCATGTTCAAGCAAACAGGAACCATAAAAAACATGAAATAAAATCAGAATGCGTATTCAATATAAGCAGACAAAACAGGCACAAATTTTCAGCCAAATGGTCTTTGTCAAGCATGAAAAAATGCTTATCACAAATGAACAAACACCAAATACAAAAATTAGGAGAAAAAGACTGAAATTTCCCTGCTGCAGAATTCACTTCACTTCCCCTCTGACATCATAATTGCCTCCCCTCTTCCCATTTCTTACCATTACTCACAAACACATTATGATTTCATTTTAGTCCTTTTCTCCCACTGGACAAAGCAACAGGGAAGTTTCAGTCTTTTTCTCCTAATTTTTATATTTGGTGTTTAGTCTTTCGTGATCTTACATTCACTCAGCCAAAAATTTGCACCAGTCTTGTCTGGTTATATCAAATATGTGTTCTGATTCGATTTTCGTGTTTTTTCTGGTTCCTGATACTGGTTTTGGTAAAAAAAATACAATAAAATAAAATAAATTGTCATGGTGCCTGCTGATAGTCTAGTTTATTCCTTTTCTCACATTAAACACAGCAGCAAGGAAGTTTCAGTTTTTTTCTCAAAATTTTTGTATCTGGTATTTGTTTGTCTGTAATCTTACGCTTGACAATGGCCAGTTGGCCGAAAATTTGCGCCTGTCTTGTCTTGTTGTATTAAATACGCGTTCGTATTCTTCTTTCGTGTTTTTTTTCTGGTTCCTGTTTGCTTGAACGTGGGAGTCACACTTGTTTTGGATCTAGAAATCAATTGTTTAAAATTTGGTCTGTGTCCCTCGCTCCTTTTGATTTCGTGCGAGCACACCATCACAATAGGCCTCCTGGGCCTTTATTGTAGAAGTGCGGCTAACTCGCGCGACTGTTAGATCTACTAGTCGTCTAGTGTTAGCACGAGCAGTAACCTGAGTATTCAGTAAGCTTATCATTTTCAGATAAACATGTTTACATTTCACAGTTCACAAGCTCTGAAACACACCTAAACATATCATCTTCATTGTCACGATTTCCGTAGACCTCTAAAATATGATCCTGCAGCTCCTGCTCGGCAACGGTATAATCAGTTTGATCCATCGCTGAAGGTAGAGCCACAGCCGCCATGTTGTTTTGGCAACGTCTACCCTTCTCTAACTCTTTTGTCAAAAGGGTGACTTTCCAAGGGAAACAATTACAGAGGGGACATAATGCATCGTAACTGTAGTCCCACCCCTTCACCCCTACCGCATCAGTACAATATGCCACAATTTCAGTATGTTTCAAATGTTTCGGTGGAAATTTTCAGTAAAGACAAAATTCTGCTTTGAAGATATTTTTAAAACTGGTGTTGTTATTGTTGTTCTTCTTATTTCTTCGTCTTATTTTAATTTATTCACAGGCCTATACTTACCTTTCCATTTATTTATTTCTTCCTTTATCTATTTATTGTCATTACTATTGCTATTACTATTGTTGTTGCCTTCGTTACTGTTGTCACCTTCGACATCATATCGTCGTTGCCGTTGTCAATGATTAAACAACACAATACAATATAACACAACACAATACAATACAATACAGTAAAGTCATCATCATCATCAGGTGCCTTGCCGCATGGCGTTGGCGATCATGGACTTCCATCTGTCTCTATCTATTGTTGCCCAAGCATCTCCTCCACCCTCCTTGTCTTCAGCCACTCCGCAAGTCCGTCTATCATTTTCTCCCTGGGTCTACCTGGTGCTCTCTTTCCCTCCAGCTTTCCCCTTGTGACCAGGTGCTCCAAATCCCCCTTCCTCATAAAATGGCCTATAAATGTTGCCTGTCTATTCCTAATCTTCCTTATGAGTGATCTACTTGTGTCTGCCTCCATCAAGACTGTCTCGTTTGTTTTCTTTGCTGTCCAGGAAACTCTCAACATTCTTCTGAGAAACCACATCTCGGCTGCCTCAATCTTGCTCTGGCTTTGCTTGCTGACTGTCCACGCCTCACATCTGTACAACAGTATTGGTTCTATATAACATTCAAGGACTCTCTTCCTGATGTTAATTCATTTCCATATGTGCATCTGCCGTCTGATGAAATGACCGTTCCCAGGTATTTGAACTTATTAACCTGTGTCAAGGTTGTACCATTTGCTGTTATTTTGCATGAGGGGATTTCATGTTTTTTACTGTTCACTATGACTTCAGTCTTCCTGCTGTTTAGTTCCAACCCCTTACCTTTGCTTTCTATTTCTAGTATATTCACAAGGTTTCGTAGGTCCCTTTCATTTTCTGCAATTTACCCCGTGTCATCTGCGTATCGAATTTTGTTTATCATTTTCCCTCCAACCTTTAATCCAGGGTCTTCTTCTAGGTTTCTTATGATGTTTTCGCTGTAAAGTGAAAACAGATTTGGTGACATAACACAACCCTGTCTGACTCCTCTTCTGATGTTTTGGAAAGAGCTTATATTGTTTTCTATTCTCATTGCAGCTGTTTGTTCCCAGTACATATTTCTGATTATTCGTAGATCTTTTCCATCAACATTGAGTCTTCCCAGTTGGTTGATCAATTCATCATGTCTTACCCGATCGAAAGCCTTGGTATAGTCAACAAAGCATAAATATAAATCCTTATTCATCTCAATTGACCTCTCTGTGATAGTTCTTAGGATGTAAATGGCATTAATAGTTCCTTTCCCCTCCACAAATCCACACTGTTCTTCTGCTATTTCTCTTTTGATTCTATTCCTTGTCCTCATCATGATTATTCTTAACAGGATTTTTGTTACATGACTCATCAAACCGATTGTGCGATGGAGTTCGCATTCTATAGCCCCTGTCTTCTTTGG
>CM060307.1:116258944-116276444 GCA_030674185.1 Monoplex corrugatus | reverse complement strand
AGCCTACGACTCTACAGCTATCAGTGCTACGGTTCTACAGCTCTACAGCTCTACCTCTCTGTCCACGTGACCTGACAGTAGGCAGCAACCCACAGGGGGAGGGGAGGATATCCACGTGAATTATTGATGAACGCTGCTTATCACACACAGCACAGGCATCACGGCTATGGACGTTTCTTATCGTAAACATTATTGATGTAAACTGCCCATCACATACCAGACAGTTAGACAGACTTTCTACAGTCAGTAATTATGGATCACAACTGCCTATTACATCGCATATTCCACTTTTCCTATTGTAAATAATGGATGTTAACTGTCCTTGATTACAATTATATCCTGTCCTACAGTCAATAATTATAGATGTTAACTGTCCATCACATCACAGTTATATCCTGTCCTACAGTCAATAATTATAGACGTTAACTGTCCATCACATCACAGTTATATCCTGTCCTAGAGTCAATAATTATAGATGTTAACTGTCCATCACATCACAGTTATATCCTGTCCTACAGTCAATAATTATAGATGTTAACTGTCCATCACATCACAGTTAGATCCTGTCCTACAGTCAATAATTATAGATGTTAACTGTCCATCACATCACAGTTAGATCCTGTCCTACAGTCAATAATTATATATGTTAAATGTCCATCACATCACATTTGTCCAACAGTCAATAATTATAGATGTTAACTGTCCATCACATCACAGTTATATCCTGTCCTACAGTCAATAATTATAGATGCTAACTGTCCATCACATCACACCTGTCCTACAGTCAATAATTATAGATGTTAACTGTCCATCACATCACAGTTATATCCTGTCCTACAGTCAATAATTATATATGTTAACTGTCCATCACATCACAGTTATATCCTGTCTTACAGTCAATAATTATAGATGTTAACTGTCCATCACATCACAGTTATATCCTGTCCTACAGTCAATAATTATAGATGTTAACTGTCCATCACATCACAGTTATATCCTGTCCTACAGTCAATAATTATAGACGTTAACTGTCCATCACATCACAGTTATATCCTGTCCTACAGTCAATAATTATAGATGTTAACTGTCCATCACATCACAGTTGTCCTACAGTCAATAATTATAGATGTTAACTGTCCATCACATCACAGTTATATCATGTCCTACAGTCAATAATTATAGATTTTTACTGTCCATCACAACACACTTGTCCTAGTCAATAATTATAGATGTTAACTGTCCATCACATCACACCTGTCCTACAGTCAATAATTATAGATATTAACTGTCCATCACATCACACTTGTCCTACAGTCAATAATTATAGATGTTAACTGTCCATCACATCACAGTTATATCCTGTCTTACAGTCAATAATTATAAATGTTAACTGTCCATCACATCACAGTTATATCCTGTTCTACAGTCAATAATTATAGATGTTAACTGTCCATCACATCACACTTGTCCTACAGTCAATAATTATAGATGTTAACTGTCCATCACATCACAGTTAGATCCTGTCCTACAGTCAATAATTGTAGATGTTAACTGTCCATCACATCACAGTTATATCCTGTCTTACAGTCAATAATTATAGATGTTAACTGTCCAACACATCACAGTTAGATCCTCTCCTACAGTCAATAATTATAGATGTTTACTGTCCATCACATCACACCTGTCCTACAGTCAATTATTATAGATGTTAACTGTCCATCACATCACAGTTATATCCTGTCCTACAGTCAATAATTATAGATGTTAACTGTCCATCACATCACAGTTATATCCTGTCCTACAGTCAATAATTATAGATGTTAACTGTCCATCACATCACAGTTATATTCTGTCTTACAGTCAATAATTATAGATGTTAACTGTCTATCACATCACACCTGTCCTACAGTCAATAATTATAGATGTTAACTGTCCATCACATCACAGTTATATCCTGTCCTACAGTCAATAATTATAGATGTTAACTGTCCATCACATCACACCTGTCCTACAGTCAATTAGTATAGATGTTAACTGTCCATCACATCACAGTTATATCCTGTCCTACAGTCAGTAATTATAGATGTTAACTGTCCATCACATCACAGTTATATCCTGTCCTACAGTCAATAATTATAGATGTTAACTGTCCATCACATCACAGTTATATCCTGTTCTACAGTCAATAATTATAGATGTTAACTGTCCATCACATCACAGTTATATCCTGTCCTACAGTCAATAATTATAGATGTTAACTGTCCATCACATCACACCTGTCCTACAGTCAATTAGTATAGATGTTAACTGTCCATCACATCACAGTTATATCCTGTCCTACAGTCAATAATTATAGATGTTAACTGTCCATCACATCACAGTTATATCCTGTCCTACAGTCAATAATTATAGATGTTAACTGTCCATCACATCACAGTTATATCCTGTTCTACAGTCAATAATTATAGATGTTAACTGTCCATCACATCACAGTTATATCCTGTCCTACAGTCAATAAATATAGATGTTAACTGTCCGTCACATCATAGTTGTCCTACAGTCAATAATTATAGATGTTAACTGTCCATCACATCACAGTTATATCCTGTCCTACGGTCAATAATTATAGATGTTAACTGTCCATCACATCACAGTTGTCCTACAGTCAATAATTATAGATGTTAACTGTCCATCACATCACACTTGTCCAACAGTCAATAATTATAGACGTTAACTGTCCATCACATCACAATTATATCCTGTCCTACAGTCAATAATTATAGATGTGAACTGTCCATCACATCACAGTTGTATCCTTTCCTACAGTCAATAATTATAGATGTTTACTGTCCATCACATCACAGTTATATCCTGTCCTACAGTCAAGAATTTTAGATGTTAACTGTCCATCACATCACAGTTATATCCTGTGTTTCTCAAACTGCCAGATCTTGCTACTATCATCTCCATCGTATAAGCCTGATCAGGAAGTATCTCTCTGTCGAAACAACTGCATAACTCGTTCTCTCCTTCATAATGTCTCGCATTGACTATTGCAATTCACTCCTGTCTGGTCTTCCTGCCTCCACCATTCACATCCTACAGCGCATTCAAAACAATGCTGTACGCCTTGTACTCAAAAAGAAAAAAGCTGACCACATATCTCCTCTCCTGGCACAACTTCACTGGCTCCCTGTATCAAAGCGCATACAGTACAAACTAGACACCATGTGCTACAAAAGCCTCAATAACGCAGCCCCCGATTACCTGTCAAGCCTACTTGAGATCTATGTTCCCTCACGTACCCTCCGCTCTGCCTCTGATCCTCTGACTTTTCGCTTTCCACGCACTAAGCTCAATACCTGTTGTCCACGAGCCTTCTCTGTTTCTGGTCCACTCTCCTGGAACAAACTTCCTCTCTCAGTCCGTCAGCAACCTACTTTTGCCTCCTTCAAGTCCGCTCTCAAAACTCACCTTTTCTCCTCTGCATAAAATCCTAACCTCACTCAACCCCCCTCTGCAGCCTGTCTCCGCTAGGAGGGGAATCACTTTGTTTTAATATATAATTGTATATGATGTGCTCTCTGTGGTTTTCCATTGGTTTTATTCTTGCTTTTATTGCTTTTATTCTTTTCTCCCCATTTGTGGCCATGCATGTGTGTGTGTGTGTGTGTGTGTGTGTGTGTGTGTGTGTGTGTGTGTGTGTGTGTGTGTGTGTGTGTGTGTGTGCGTGTGTGTGCGTGCGTGCGTGTGTGCGTGTGTGCGTGTGTGTCTTTTCGGCGCTTGGATTTGATTTTGTCGAGATTTGCGCTATATAAATATTGTAATTATTATGTATGCATGTGCGTACGTACGTATGTATGTATGTATGTATGTATGTATGTATGTATGTATGTATGTATGTATGTATGTATGTATGTATGTATGTATGTATGTATGTATGATGTATGTATACGCTTAGATTTATGTATGTAAGTATGTATGCATGTATACGCTCAGCTTAGATTTATGTATGTAAGTATGTATGCATGTATGTATGCATGTATACGCTCATATGTATGTAGGTATGTATGCATGTATACGCTCAGCGCTTAGATTTGATTTTATCAAGATTTTGCGCTATATAAATAAAATATATTATTATTATTATTATTACAGTCAATGATTATATATGTTAACTGTCCATCACATCACACCTGTACTACAGTCAATAATTATAGATGTTAACTGTCCATCACATCACAGTTATATCCTGTCCTACAGTCAATAATTATAGATGTTAACTGTCCATCACATCACACCTGTCCTACAGTCAATAATTATAGATGTTAACTGTCCATCACATCACAGTTGTATCCTGTCCTACAGTCAATAATTATAGACGTTTACTGTCCATCACATCACAGTTATATCCTGTCTTACAGTCAATAATTATAGATGTTAACTGTCCATCACATCACAGTTATATCCTGTCTTACAGTCAATAATTATAGATGTTAACTGTCCATCACGTCACAGTTATATCCTGTCCTATAGTCAATAATTATAGATGTTAACTGTCCATCACATCACAGTTAGATCCTGTCCTACAGTCAATAATTATAGATGTTAAATGTCCATCACATCACACTTGTCCTACAGTCAATAATTATAGATGTTAACTCTCCATCACATCACAGTTATATCCTGTCCTACAGTCAATAATTATAGATGTTAACTGTCCATCACATCACAGTTATATCCTGTCCTACAGTCAATAATTATATATGTTAACTGTCCATCACATCACACTTGTCCTACAGTCAATAATTATAGATGTTAACTGTCCATCACATCACAGTTGTATCCTGTCCTACAGTCAATAATTATAGATGTTAACTGTCCATCACATCACAGTTGTCCTAGTCAATAATTATAGATGTTAACTGTCCATCACATCACAGTTGTCCTAGTCAATAATTATAGATGTTAACTGTCCATCACATCACAGTTGTCCTAGTCAATAATTATAGATGTTAACTGTCCATCACATCACAGTTGTCCTAGTCAATAATTATAGATGTTAACTGTCCATCACATCACAGTTGTCCTAGTGAATAATTATAGATGTTAACTGTCCATCACATCACAGTTGTCCTACAGTCAATAATTATATATGTTAACTGTCCATCACATCACAGTTATATCCTGTCCTACAGTCAATAATTATAGATGTTAACTGTCCATCACATCACAGTTGTCCTACAATCAATAATTATAGATGTGAACTGTCCATCACATCACACCTGTGCTACAGTCAATAATTATAGATGTTAACTGTCCATCACATCACACTTGTCCTACAGTCAATAATTATAGATGTTAACTGTCCATCACATCACAGTTGTATCCTGTCCTACAGTCAATAATTATAGATGTTAACTGTCAATCACATCACAGTTGTATCCTGTCCTACAGTCAATAATTATAGATGTTAACTGTCCATCACATCACAGTTATATCCTCTCCTACAGTCAATAATTATAGATGTTAACTGTCCATCACATCACAGTTATATCCTGTCCTACAGTCAATACTTATAGATGTTAACTGTCCATCACGTCACAGTTGTATCCTGTCTTTCAGTCAATAATTATAGATGTTAACTGTCGATCACATCACAGTTATATCCTGTCCTACAGTCAATAATTATAGATGTTAACTGTCCATCACATCACAGTTGTCCTACAGTCAATAATTATAGATGGTAACTGTCCATCAGGTCAGTTATATCCTGTCCTACAGTCAATAATTATAGATGTTAACTGTCCATCACGTCACAGTTAGATCCTGTCCTACAGTCAATAATTATAGACGTTAACTGTCCATCACATCACAGTTAGATCCTGTCCTACAGTCAATAATTATAGATGTTAACTGTCCATCACATCACAGTTATATTCTGTCCTACAGTCAATAATTATAGATGTTAACTGTCCATCACATCACAGTTATATCCTGTCCTACAGTCAATAATTATAGACGTTAACTGTCCATCACATCACAGTTATATCCTGTCCTGCAGTCAATAATTATAGATGTTAACTGTCCATCACATCACAGTTGTCCTACAGTCAATAATTATAGATGTTAACTGTCCATCACATTACAGTTAGATCCTGTCCTACAGTCAATAATTATAGACGTTAACTGTCCATCACATCACAGTTAGATCCTGTCCTACAGTCAATAATAATTATTATAGACATTAACTGTCCATCACATCACAGTTATATCCTGTTCTATACACCGCCATAGTTTGCTGACAGGTGCAAGCCTCAAGGGACTTCGTTGAAAAATTGCAATCATGAATGAGAGTGAGTTAGAGAGAGAGAGACAGAGACAGACAGACAGACAGAGAGACAGAGAGAGAGAGAGAGAGAAAGAGAGAGAGAGACAGAGACAGAGAGACAGAGACAGACAGACACACAGACAGACAGAGACAGAGATAAAGACAGAGACAAAGACAAAGACAGAGACAGAGACAGAGACAAACAGAGACAGAGACAGAGACAGACAGACAGACAGACAGAGACAGAGATAGAGACAGACAGACAGACAGACAGACAGACTGACAGAGACAGACAGGTAGACTGTCAGACATTTAATAAGAGAACGTCACCAGAAACGCAGTGATTGAAAAACAAAAACTGAATAGATGGCAGAACACTTTATTACTCAAAGATAAACAGGTGACAGACTAGATAGCATGTGGTCACATGATGAAAGACTGGTGACAGAATAATGATAGACTGGTGATAGACTGATATCAGACTGGTGATAGATTAGTGATAGATTGGTGATAGATTGATGATAGACTGGACAGCCTGTAGTCACACATCTGTAGACTGGTGATAGACTGGTGATAGACTGGTGATAGACTGGTAATAGACTGGTGATAGACTGGTGATAGACTGGTAATAGACTGGTGATAGACTGGTAATAGACTGGTAATAGACTGGTGATAGACTGGTGACAGAATAATGATAGACTGGTAATAGACCGGTGATAGACTGGTGATAAACTTGTGATAGACTTGTGACAGAATAATGATAGACTTGCGACAGACTGGTGATAGACTGGTGACAGCCTGTGGTGATAGACTATTGATAAACTGGTGATAGACTGGTGAAATGCAGACTGGTAATATACAGACTGGTGATAGACTGGTAATATACAGACTGGTGATAGACTGGTGATAGACTGGTAATATACAGACTGGTGATAGACTGGTGATAGACTGGTAATATACAGACTGGTGAAATGCAGACTGGTGATATACAGACTGGTGATAGACTGGTAATATACAGACTGGTGATAGACTGGTGATATACAGACTGGTGATATAATAATAATAATAATAATTACAATATTTATATAGCGCAAAATCTTGATAAAATCAAATCTAAGCGCTGAAGCAGACACACACGCAAGCACGCACGCACGCACGCACGCACACACACGCACGCACACACACACACACACACATACACACACACACACACGCATGGCTATAAATGGGGAGAAAGAATAAAAGCAATAAAAGCAAGAATAAAAGCAATGGAAAATTATAGAGAGCATAGCATATACAATTATATATTATAACCATGTGATTCCCTCCGAGCGGAGACAGGCTGCAGAGGGGGGTTAGGATTTTATGCGGAGGAGAAAAGGTGAGTTTTGAGAGCGGACTTGAAGGAGACAAAAGTAGGTTGCTGACGGACTGAGAGAGGAAGTTTGTTCCAGGAGAGTGGACCAGAAACAGAGAAGGCTCGTGGACCATAGGTATTGAGCTTAGTGCGTGGAAAGCGAAAAGTCAGAGGATCGGAGGCAGAGCGGAGGGTACGTGAGGGAAGATAGATCTCAAGTAGGCTTGACAGGTAATCGGGGGCTGCGTTATTGAGGCTTTTGTAGCACATGGTGTCTAGTTTGTACTGTATGCGCTTTGATACAGGGAGCCAGTGAAGTTGTGCCAGGAGAGGAGATATGTGGTCAGCTTTTTTCTTTTTGAGTACAAGGCGTACAGCATTGTTTTGAATGCGCTGTAGGATGTGAATGGTGGAGGCAGGAAGACCAGACAGGAGTGAATTGCAATAGTCAATGCGAGACATTATGAAGGAGAGAACGAGTTTTGCAGTTGTTTCGACAGAGAGATACTTCCTGATCAGCCTTATACGATGGAGATGATAGTAGCAAGATCTGGCAGTTTGAGAAACAAAGTTGTTCATGGAGAGGGTAGAGTCAATGCAGACACCAAGGTTTTTAGCTGAATCAGAAATTGGGACTGATGTGTTACATAATGGGAGAGAAAGAGGAGGCAGCTGAGAAAGTTTCTGACGGGTGCCAATGAGGATAGCTTCTGTTTTGTCGTCATTAAGCTGAAGTCTATTGTGTGTCATCCAGTTCTTAATGTCCGAGTAACACTCAGTGGTGCGAGTCAACAGGCGCTGTATATTATCAGGTGAGTCACTGTCTTGAAGTTGGGTGTCATCAGCATAGAAGTGGTGTTTTATAGAATGGGAGTTGATGATGGTGGACAGGGGGGAGGTGTAAAGAGTGAAAAGAACAGGGCCAAGGACAGATCCTTGTGGAACACCACAGGTCAGGTATGCAGGTTGAGAGTAAGTGCCATTGATGAGAACGGTTTGTTTTCTGTTGGATAGGTATGAAATGAACCAAGACAGAGCAATGTCAGAGATGCCAAAAGTATGATGAAGTCTAGAAAGGAGAATACCATGATCAATGGTATCAAAGGCTGCAGACAGATCAAGGAGTGTGAGGAGAGAGACTTTGCCAGTATCAGTTGCAAGGAGGAGATTGTTGAGAATGTGTAGTAGGGCAGTTTCAGTGCTATGGCACTGGCGGTAGGCTGACTGGAAAGGATTGAGAAGATTGTTGGCAGACAGGTGAGAGTTCAGCTGGTTGAGGACGACTTTTTCAAGGAGTTTTGACAAGAAAGAGAGATTAGAGATAGGCCGGTAATTTTTCAGTTCATTTGGATCTAAATTGTGTTTCTTGAGGAGAGGGGTGAACAATAGCAGACTTGAAAGAATCAGGGACAGTTCCAGTTTGAAGAGAAGTGTTGATGATGTCAGTGATGAATGGGAGGAGAGTAGGGAGACAGTCGGCGTAGAGAGAACCTGGAAGAGGATCTAGTTCGCAGGTTTTGAACGACATGGATCTGATTGTGTTGAGAATTTCTTCTTGTGAGACTGGGGTAAAAGTAGTAAGAGGTGTGCCAGAGAAGGAAGGGTCAGGTGGGCATGGTTGACAGGGTGTCCTGTCAAGCCTGTCACGAAGAGTTTGTATTTTGGTGGTGAAATAGTTGGAGAATACAGATGGGAGTTCTTCATTTGTATGTTTTGTTGGGAGAGGTAAATCTTTTCGTGTGCCAAGGAGATGATTCATGGTTGTAAAGAGTTCTTTTGAAGAAGAGGCATTCAGGATTTTGGTTTGGAAATAGCTTGTTTTTGCTGATGCAATGAGGGTGGATACTTTTGTTTTAGAGGCTTGGAAAAGTTGCCTGTGTACAGTGAGTTTGGATTTGCGCCAGCGGCGCTCTGCTCTGCGGCGGGCACGTTTTGCACAGGCGATCTCATGAGTGAGCCAGGGGGTAGGGGGGCGGTCAGGTAAAAGACGGGTTGTGGCTGGAGCATGAGTGTCCAGAAGATGGTGGAGAGTAGTATAGAATTCATCGGCAAGGTTATGTGACTTTTCAGAAAGGAGACGGGAGGCATCAGATGAAAATGTGGAGAGGTCGATAGATTTGAGATTGCGTCGAGTCACTGTGCGCATGGTACGGGAAGGAGGAGAAATGTCGAGAGAACAGAGAATTGCAGAGTGGTCAGATGGAAGGGCTGAAGTTAGACGGGTAGAAAGAACTAAGCAGTTGTCAGTAGCGGAATTTTGGTGATCACGAGAAATGATCCAGTCAAGAATGTGACCTTTTTGATGGGTTGGTTCAGAAATGTGTTGAGTCATATTGTGATTGGACAGAGAGTTGATGATATGTCTTGTGTCATAACGGTGAGTGTTGTCATAGTGGACATTGATGTCACCTAGAATGATGAGATTTCCAGGTAAGAGACAGTAGTAATCAAGAAGTTGATCAAAGTCAGAGAGAAACATGGATGTGGTGAGCTTGTTGGCAGAGCTAGGTGGAGGTCGATAGACACAGGAGAAGGTGATGGGGTGAGGGGTGGATTGGAAGGATACTTCAACGTGCTCGAAAGAAGGATGGGAGAAAGGCAGAGACTGCGAGAAAGACAGGCGGGAATGGAGTGAGTCGTTGTAGAGGATGGCGATACCACCACCTCGGGATGAGCGATGGAAAGAAGCAAGCCTGTAACCACTCGGAGTGAGACTCACATGTATAGGTTCATGACCAAGGGGGTTAAGCCATGTTTCGGTGATAAAAGCAATGTCAACATGCTCATCTGCGATATACAGACTGGTGATAGACTGGTGATATACAGACTGGTGATAGACTGGTGATATACAGACTGGTGATAGACTGGTGAAATGCAGACTGGTGATAGACTGGTGATATACAGACTGGTGATAGACTGGTGATATACAGACTGGTGAAATGCAGACTGGTGATATACAGACTGGTGATAGACTGGTGATATACAGACTGGTGATAGACTGGTAATATACAGACTGGTGATAGACTGGTGATATACAGACTGGTGATAGACTGGTGATATACAGACTGGTAATAGACTGGTGATATACAGACTGGTGATAGACTGGTGATATACAGACTGGTGATAGACTGGTGATATACAGACTGGTGATATACAGACTGGTGATAGACTGGTGATATACAGATTGGTGATAGACTGGTGAAATGCAGACTGGTAATATACAGACTGGTGATAGACTGGTGATATACAGACTGGTGATATACAGACTGGTGATAGACTGGTGATAGACTGGTTACAACCTGATGTGTCATTAGCCTACCCACCAGTCCTGTAGTCATCACTATCTGCCAGCCCCCTGCTTCCTGCACCGCTCTCCGAATATCATCCTGCATGTCTCCTCCAGTCTTCACTCACTCACACACACACACACACACACACACACACACACACACACACACACACACACACACACACACACACATATATATATATATATATATATATATATATATATATATACACACATATATACACACACGCCCTTGCATGATCACATGCCCGCCCGCACAAGCACGTATGTACACACATGCATATGCGCATACAATACAAACGCACATCGGAATGTGCATGCATACACTAGGATGCATGATAGCACACACACACACACACACACACACACACACACACACACACACACACACACACACACACACACACACACAAACAAACAAACATACACACACACACACACACACACACACACACACACACACACACACACACACACACACACACACACTCACTCACTCACACACACGGACTTCCTTTCAAAGTTCAAGCTATGTAGCATGGAACCCTACCACTCACCCACAGACGGAATCAATAACTGTCTCAGTAGCCTAGTTCGGTGTCTATGTCACTTGGCTGCAATTTCTCCCGATATTTCAATTGAAGTGTGGGGGCTAACTTGTCGTCTGTCATCATGAAATGAGACAAATTTCAAATGAAATACAACAAAATAGTCAAACAGAATGATACAGAACTGATGTAAAATAGCCAAACCATAAAATAGCCAAACCATAAAATAGCCAAACCAAGCAAACAACCTCCTTTACCTTACACAAAAATCATCATCATCATCATCATCATCAGGTGCCCTGCCGCATGGCGTTGGCGACCATGGACTTCCATCTATCTCTATCTCTCGTTGCCCCTAGCATCTCCCCCACCCTCCTCGTCCCCAGCCATCCTGCAAGACTGTCCAGCATTCTCTCCCTGGGTCTACCTGGTGCTCTCTTTCCCTCCAGCTTTCCCGTTGTGACCAGGTGCTCCAAATCCCCCTTCATCATAAAATGGCCTATAAATGTTGCCTGTCTTTTCCTAATCTTCCATACGAGTGATCTACTTGTGTCTGCCTCCATCAAGAGTGTCTCGTTTGTTTTTTTTTGCTGTCCATGGAACGCTCAACATTCTTCTGAGAAACCACATCTCGGCTGCCTCAAACTTGCTCTGGCTTTGCTTGCTGACTGTCCACGTCTCGCATCCGTACAACAGTATTGGTTCTATATAACATTCAAGGACTCTCTTTCTGATGTTAATTGATAGGCATTTGTTGGTAAGAATGCTTGTCATCTTCTTGAATGCTGTTTTGGCTTGGCCGATTCTGCCGGCTATTTCTGATGTGCATCTGCCGTCTGATGAAATGACCGTTCCCAGGTATTTGAACTTATTAACCTGTGTCAAGGTTGTACCATTTGCTGTTATTTTGCAGGAGGGGATTTCATGTTTTTTTACTGACTTCAGTCTTCCTGCTGTTTAGTTCCAACCCCTTACCTTTGCTTTCTATTTCTAGTATATTCACAAGGTTTTGTAGGTCCCTTTCATTTTCTGCAATTTACCCCGTGTCATCTGCGTATCGAATGTTGTTTATCATTTTCCCTCCAACCTTTAATCCAGGGTCTTCTTCTAGGTTTCTCATGATGTTTTCGCTGTAAAGTGAAAACAAAATTAATGATCGAACATCCAGATTTTGTGCTTTTCACGGTCACGGTGTCTTTATACAGACATCAGGTTAAAAAAAAACTTGAGAGGAATCGAGGACAACAGTAGACTGTCAACAGACTGACAAAACAATGGTAGACTGTCAACAGACTGACAAAACAATGGTAGACTGTCAACAGACTGACAAAACAATGGTAGACTGTCAACAGACTGACAAAACAATGGTAGACTGTCAACAGACTGACAAAACAATGGTAGACTGTCAACAGACTGACAAAACAATGGTAGACTGTCAACAGACTGACAAAACAATGGTAGACTGTCAACAGACTGACAAAACAATGGTAGACTGTCAACAGACTGACAAAACAATGGTAGACTGTCAACAGAAATGTGAACAAGTGACAGACATAGTAGACTGTCAAAAGGACGATAAAAGACAGTATGAATCTTGTTACAAGTTTACGAGGAAGTGATGTTCACACACCTTCCTGAAAAAAAAAGAAGCAGATTTTAAGCACCGTTTTTGTCAGTGTGACCTTGACCAAGGCCACATGGCTTTTAGACTTTTCTAACTCATCAGTGATCAATACCTTGAACCTAGATTTGGTAATCCTATTTACCTATTTAGAGACAGTTCAGAAAATCTTGCCAACATGTCTTTTTCCACCGTTGAACACAGCTTTGGTAGGTCTACATGTCTATTCAGAGACAACTCAGGAAATCTTGACAACACATTTTAAAAAAAATTATTTATTCATTCATTTATGTTTTGTCAGAGCAGCACACTGAGCCCAACTTTGGTAAGCCTACATATCTATTCAGAAACAATCCACCAACGTTGGTAGGCCTACAATCTATTCAGAAACAATCCACCAACTTTGGTAGGCCTACATATCTATTCAGAAACAATCACCAACTTTAGTAGGCCTACATATCTATTCAGAAACAATCCACCAACTTTGGTAAGCCTACATATCTATTCAGAAACAATCACCAACTTTGGTAGGCCTACATATCTATTCAGAAACAATCACCAACTTTGGTAGGCCTACATATCTATTCAGAAACAATCACCAACTTTGGTAGGCCTACATATCTATTCAGAAACAATCACCAACTTTGGTAGGCCTACATATCTATTCAGAAACAATCCACCAACTTTGGTAGGCCTACATATCTATTCAGAAACAATCACCAACTTTGGTAAGCCTACATATCTATTCAGAAACAATCACCAACTTTGGTAAGCCTACATATCTATTCAGAAACAATCCACCAACTTTGGTAGGCCTACATATCTATTCAGAAACAATCACCAACTTTGGTAGGCCTACACATCTATTCAGAAACAATCACCAACTTTGGTAAGCCTACATATCTATTCAGAAACAATCCATTAACTTTGGTAAGCCTACATATCTATTCAGAAACAATCTACTAACTTTGGTAAGCCTACATATCTATTCAGAAACAATCCACTAACTTTGGTAGGCCTACATATCTATTCAGAAACAATCCACCAAATTTGGTAGGCCTACATATCTAATCAGAAACAATTCACCAACTTTGCAAGGCCTACATATCTATTCAGAAACAATCCACCAACTTTGGTAGGCCTACATATCTATTCAGAAACAAACCACTAACTTTGGTAGGCCTACATATCTATTCAGAAACAATCCACCAACTTTGGTAGGCCTACATATCTATTCAGAAACAATCCACCAACTTTGGTAGGCCTACACATCTATTCAGAAACAATCCACTAACTTTGGTAAGCCTACATATCTATTCAGAAACAATCCACCAAATTTGGTAGGCCTACATATCTAATCAGAAACAATTCACCAACTTTGCAAGGCCTACATATCTATTCAGAAACAATCCACCAACTTTGGTAGGCCTACATATCTATTCAGAAACAAACCACTAACTTTGGTAGGCCTACATATCTATTCAGAAACAATCCACCAACTTTGGTAGGCCTACATATCTATTCAGAAACAATCCACCAACTTTGGTAGGCCTACACATCTATTCAGAAACAATCCACTAACTTTGGTAAGCCTACATATCTATTCAGAAACAATCCACCAAATTTGGTAGGCCTACATATCTAATCAGAAACAATCCACCAACTTTGGTAGGCCTACATATCTATTCAGAAACAATCCACCAACTTTGGTAGGCCTACATATATATTCAGAAACAATCCACTAACTTTGGTAAGCCTACATATCTATTCAGAAACAATCACCAACTTTGGTAAGCCTACATATCTATTCAGAAACAACTCATTATCTTGCCAAGACGCTTTTGTCAGAGACGATGAGGCACAGACACAAAACACATAGCTCCCCATCGTCCAACATTTTTGTTTGTTTAGAGGGAGACAGGAAAACAGACAAGCAGTTAGTCTTGTGGACAATCACACAGCCAGTCTTGTAGACAGACATACAACCAGTCGTGTAGACAGTCATACAACCAGTCTTGTAGACAGTCATACAGCCAGTCTTGTGGACAGACATACAACCAGTCTTATAGACAGTCATACAACCAGTCTTGTAGACAGTCATACAGCCAGTCTTTTAGACAGTCATACAGCCAGTCTTGTAGACAGACGTACAACCAGTCTTGTAGACAGTCATACAGTCAGTCTTGTAGACAGTCATACAACCAGTCTTGTAGAGTCATACAGTCAGTCTTGTAGACAGTCATACAACCAGTCTTGTAGACAGTCATACAGTCAGTCTTGTAGACAGTCATACAACCAGTCTTGTAGACAGACATACAACCAGTCTTGTAGACAGTCATACAACCAGTCTTGTAGACAGACATACAACCAGTCTTGTAGACAGTCATACAGTCAGTCTTGTAGACAGTCATACAACCAGTCTTGTGGACAGACATACAACCAGTCTTGTAGACAGTCATACAACCAGTCTTGTAGACAGTCATACAACCAGTCTTGTAGACAGACATACAACCAGTCTTGTAGACAGACATACAACCAGTCTTGTAGACAGTCATACAGCCAATCTTGTAGACAGACATACAAGCAGTCTTGTAGACAGTCATACAATCAGTCTTGTAGACAGACATACAGCCAGTCTTGTAGACAGACATACAAGCAGTCTTGTAGACAGTCATACAACCAGTCTTGTAGACAGACATACAGCCAGTCTTGTAGACAGACATACAGCCAGTCTTGTAGACAGACATACAACCAGTCTTGTAGACAGACATACAGCCAGTCTTGTAGACAGACTTACAGCCAGTCTTGTAGACAGACATACAACCAGTCTTGTAGACAGTCATACAACCAGTCTTGGAGACAGACATACAGCCAGTCTTGTAGACAGACATACAGCCAGTCTTGTAGACAGACATACAACCAGTCTTGTAGACAGACATACAGCCAGTCTTGTAGACAGACATACAGCCAGTCTTGTAGACAGACATACAACCAGTCTTGTAGACAGACATACAGCCAGTCTTGTAGACATACATGCAGCCAGTCTTGTAGACAGACATACAACCAGTCTTGTAGACAGTCATACAGCCAGTCTTGTAGACAGACATACAACCAGTCTTGTAGACAGACAAACAGCCAGTCTTGTAGACAGACATACAGCCAGTCTTGTAGACAGACATACAACCAGTCTTGTAGAGACATACAGCCAGTCTTGTAGACAGACATACAGCCAGTCTTGTAGACAGACATACAACCAATCTTGTAGACAGTCATACAGCCAGTCTTGTAGACAGATATACAGCCAGTCTTGTAGACAGACATACAGCCAGTCTTGTAGACAGACATACAACCAGTCTTGTAGACAGAAAAACAGCCAGTCTTGTAGACATACATACAACCAGTCTTGTAGACAGACATACAGCCAGTCTTGTAGACAGACATACAGCCAGTCTTGTAGACAGACATACAGCCAGTCTTGTAGACAGACATACAACCAGTCTTGTAGACAGACATACAGCCAGTCTTGTAGACATACATACAACCCGTCTTGTAGACATTCATAGTCAGTCTTGTAGACAGTCATACAACCAGTCTTGTGGACAGACATACAGCCAGTCTTGTAGACAGACTTACAACCAGTCTTGTAGACAGACATACAGCCAGTCTTGTAGACAGACATACAACCAGTCTTGTAGACAGACATACAGCCAGTCTTGTAGACAGACATACAACCAGTCTTGTAGACAGTCATACAGCCAGTCTTGTAGACAGTCATACAGTCAGTCTTGTAGACAGTCATACAACCAGTCTTGTGGAGAGACATACAGCCAGTCTTGTAGACAGAATACAGCCAGTCTTGTAGACAGACATACAGCCAGTCTTGTAGACAGTCATACAGCCAGTCTTGTAGACAGACATACAGCCAGTCTTGTAGACAGACATACAGCCAGTCTTGTAGACAGACATACAACTAGTCTTGTAGACAGACATACAGCCAGTCTTGTAGACAGACATACAGCCAGTCTTGTACACAGACATACAGCCAGTCTTGTGGACAGACATACAACCAGTCTTGTAGACAGACAAACAGCCAGTCTTGTAGACAGACAAACAGCCAGTCTTGTATACAGACAAACAGCCAGTCTTGTAGACAGAATACAGCCAGTCTTGTAGACAGACATACAGCCAGTCTTGTAGACAGGCATACAGCCAGTCTTGTAGACAGACAAAAAACAGTCTTGTAGACAGACAAACAGCCAGTCTTGTAGACAGACATACAACAGTCTTGTAGACAGAATACAGCCAGTCTTGTAGACAGAATACAGCCAGTCTT
>CM060307.1:116241444-116256444 GCA_030674185.1 Monoplex corrugatus | reverse complement strand
AGAGATAGACAGATAGACAGACAGATAGATAGATAGATAGATAGATAGATAGATAGATAGATAGATAGATAGATAGATAGATAGATAGATAGATATGCGCACGCAGGCATCATGAATACACGTGCAATCACTTACGAACATATAGAGATTAAATCACACACGAACAGATACAAATATTGACTCTCTCTCTCTCTCTCTCTCTCTCTCTCTCTCTGTCTCTCTCTCTCTCTCTCTCTCTCTCTCTCTCTCAGTATTGTAGTGGCAGTGGCACAAACCAGGGTAAAAAAATTAAAAAAGTGAAGTAGGAAGTGGTGGGGGTGAGGGTGGGAGAAAAGGGACGGTGCAGGTCTGTAATGTGCAGAAAATGTCACACTGGACCAGTGTACACATTAGACATGAATGAACAACAACAATAACAGCAACAAACAACAAAAATGACATGCATCACTGAGCACGAAATGCTAAAAGGAATGGTAAGGCTTACAGAGTCACGTGATTAAAACAAAGACGTTGACTGGTCAAAATACACAGCAACTCTCCCAGGTGAGATGCAAGGGCCGAAAACAGTCAGTAAACTGACTGGTCAAAATTCACTTCAAACTGTACGATCAAAGTACAAATATCACACAATAAAAGACGCAATTTACAATAAAATAAAACATAAATAATAAATGAAACACATGAACAATACATAATGATGAAACACATGTAACAATGAATATATACTGACTGAAACACATGTAACAATGAATATATACTGACTGAAATACATGTAACAAGACATAATATTAAACACAACTAGACTATAAATACATGTTACAACAAATAAGAAACATAAAGATATATAAAACACAAACATTAAGACATATAATATATTAATAGTTACGATACAAATAACAAACACTAAAAGACATAATGATTAAAATATAAGTATCAAACACTAAAAGACATAATGATTAAAATACAAATCCAGAACAGATAACATCTACAATACAAATAATGTATCAAACATCAAAAGGCATGATAACTGAAACACACATAACAGAAGACATAATGATTAAAAAACCAAATGTCAAAAGATATAACGATCAAAATAGAAATATGAAACACAAAAAGCACATAAATTAAAAGTACAAATATTAACCAATCCAAAGACATAATGACTTGAATACAAACATCAAAAATCATAACGATTAAGATATAAAAAAGTATAAATATCAAAAGACACAGCAGTCAAGATACATATCATAGATCAACAACAGACACAGAAGTCAAATACGTATCATAGATCAACAACAGACACAGAAGTCAAGATACATATCATAGATCAACAAGCAGGTTAGAACACCAGGAGGACACACAAAACAAATAAACAGTATATACACATACATATAATCTGACATGAATGCATCAATGGGAATATACAGACAAACCAATTTTAAAAATATTAAAAAACAAAATAAAAACAAAAAGCAAAGAGATGACCAAACGACGTCAAAATACACAGCGAGGTCAGCTTCACAGTTCCATATTTTCGTTGCACAGGACACAGGTCCGGAGAAAAATTGAGCATGATGAAGTTTTATTTGAAATATATCTAGTAACTTAAAACAATACATGTTTTTTTTTTTTATATACGTCTGATAACTACGTACAATAAAAATCTTGTTTGAAATTCATCTGATAGCTAAGCAGAATAAAGTTTTATTTGAGACAAATTAAATACCTAAGTAGGATAAAAGTTTTGCTTGAAATGCATCTAATGACTGAGCAGAATAACTTTTATATGAAATAATCTAATAACTAATGAGGATAAAAAGTTTGTTTGAAATACATCTAATAACTTAATAGTATATTTTTTTTTATTTGAAATAAACTAGTAACTACGCAGGATAAAAGCTTTGTTTGAAATCCACCCAACTACTGTTCAGTCACAGACAAAGTCTGCAAGACTTGCAAAAAGAAAAGAACCGAATTCCTTACAATAAATGTATTATTCATTTTATGCCTGGACCAACAGTAAAACCCTTTATTATTAATTTTATGCTGGACTAACAGCAAAACCCTTTAATTTATTAATTTTATGCCTGGCTAACCTTTTACTGACAAGCAAAACCCTTTATATTAGCTATTATTATTAATTTTATGTCTGGACTAACAGCAAAACCCTTTATTATTAATTTTATGCCTGGACTAACAGCAAAACCCTTTATCGTTAACAAAACATCTGACAGTATTGAAAAGATGTTTAGTTGCCTTGATGCCATGATAAAAAATCTGCTGTTAATTCATCAGACCAGATCAGCCGGACTGATGACTCAGCATAGCATACCACAAGCGTAACTTCACACAGCCAGCGCCATAAGCATATCCTATTTAATGGACAACCTGAATCAGTCGTTCTACGGCCAGTTACAAAATCAATGTTTATCATCAATATTCCGTAAAGATCACAAAACTACACGAACATATACATCTATACAACAACAACAACAACAACAACAACAACAACAGCAGCAGCAACAACAACAACAACAACAACAACAACCACAACAACGACAACGACAACGACAAGAAATAACCAAGGACAATCAATCTAAATCTATTTGAGATTGTACAAAAAAGTCTCTGTAAATTTGACGGACATTTCGAGAAAAAAAGAAGCCTTGATACAACTTAGATATTCAATTGTCATTCAGTATCCAATGGCGCACGAGTAACATCTGACTTGTCTTTAAAGGAGTCATAGTCTTTGTGTTTGTCTATGAAAGCGAAGAGCTGGTTGTGGATTACTGTCTTGGCCATGTGGAGTAGTTCATGCTCCAGTGTCGGTGTTTTAAGTCAACCGACAGCACAGAGCTATAGTGGTGTTTTAAGCCAGCCGACAGCACACAGCTATATCGGTGTTTTAATTAAGCTAGCCCACAGCACAGAGCTATATCGTTCTTTTAAGTCAACCGACAGCACAGAGCTATATTGGTGTTTTAATTAAGCCAGCACACAGCACAGAGCTATAGCAGTGTTTTAAGTCAACCGACAGCACAGAGCTATATCGGTGTTTTAATTAAGCCAGCACACAGCACAGAGCTATAGCGGTGTTTTAATTAAGCCAGCACACAGCACAGAGCTATATCGGTGTTTTAAGTCAAACGACAGCACAGAGCTATATCAGTGTTTTAAGCCAGCCGACAGCACAGAGCTATATCAGTGTTTTAATTAAGCCAGCCCACAGCACAGAGCTATATCGGTGTTTCAATTAAGCCAGCACACAGCACAGAACTATATCGGTGTTTCAATTAAGCCAGCCCACAGCACAGAGCTATATCAGTGTTTCAATTAAGCCAGCACACAGCACAGAGCTATAGCGGTGTTTCAATTAAGCCAGCACACAGCACAGAGCTATATCAGTGTTTCAATTAAGCCAGCACACAGCACAGAGCTATATCGGTGTTTTAAGTCAACCGACAGCACAGAGCTATATCGGTGTTTCAATTAAGCCAGCCCACAGCACAGAGCTATAGCGGTGTTTCAATTAAGCCAGCACACAGCACAGAGCTATATCGGTGTTTTAAGCCACCCCACAGCATAGAGCTATATCGGTGTTTCAATTAAGCCAGCCCACAGCACAGAGCTATAGCGGTGTTTTAAGCCAGCACACAGCACAGAGCTATATCGGTGTTTCAATTAAGCCAACCCACAACACAGAGCTATATCGGTGTTTCAATTAAGCCAGCCCACAGCACAGAGCTATAGCAGTGTTTTAAGCCAGCCCACAGCACAGAGCTATATCGGTGTTTCAATTAAGCCAGCCCACAGCACAGAGCTATAGCGGTGTTTTAAGCCAGCCCACAGCATAGAGCTATATCGGTGTTTCAATTAAGCCAGCCTACAGCACAGAGCTATAGCGGTGTTTTAAGCCAGCCCACAGCACAGAGCTATATCGGTGTTTCAATTAAGTCAACCGACAGCACAGAGCTATATCGGTGTTTTAATTAAGCCAGCCCACAGCACAGAGCTATATCGGTGTTTCAATTAAGCCAGCCCACAGCACAGAGCTATATCGGTGTTTCAATTAAGTCAACCGACAGCACAGAGCTATATCGGTGTTTTAATTAAGCCAGCCCACAGCACAGAGCTATATCGGTGTTTCAATTAAGCCAGCCCACAGCACAGAGCTATATCGGTGTTTTAATTAAGCCAGCTGACAGCACAGAGCTATATCGGTGTTTCAATTAAGCCAGCCCACAGCACAGAACTATAGCGGTGTTTTAAGTCAACCGACAGCACAGAGCTATATCGGTGTTTTAAGTCAACCGACAGCACAGAGCTATATCGGTGTTTTAATTAAGCCAGCAGACAGCACAGAGCTATATCGGTGTTTCAATTAAGCCAGAACACAGCACAGAGCTATAGCGGTGTTAAGGTTGGCGGTGACCAAGTCAACTATCATGTTGCAGCGTGGGACAGACCACGTGACATGGGATCCTCAGTCGACAGGTGTGTGACAAGTCTGTAATCCCGCGCTTGGTGATGAATGAACTGGAAAAAGACAGAGCACTGCAGAGAGGTCAGCAGGAGATGAGGGTCCTTGGACTGTTTGCACAGTTAAAAAGGTGTCTGTATAAAGCCATGAGTTTTGTGAAAAGAAAAGACCCCATGACATTTGAAAATCAACGGAAAATATGTGAGCGTACTGTTTACAATTAAAAAAACGTCAGAGGACTGTGGACATTTGGAGATGGTAAAGAAGCACTGACTCGCGCTGCAGTTTTGAACTGTAGTTTAATGTAACTGTGTTTTTCTGTTAAAAGGAACTTATGTTTTATGAAATACAAACGTTCTAATAGGAACTTCTCATTTTTAACAAATACAAATGTCCAGTGAATAGGAATTTATCACTCATCAAAAACAAATGTTCTACGTATAAGACCATATCAATTAAAAAAATACAAATGTTCTTCTCATTAGAACATATCATTTTAAGAGATACAAATGTTTTATCAGTAGGAACTGATCATTTTGAAAAAAAAAATTGTTTAATAGGATTTTATCATTTTAAGAGATACAAATGTTTTATCCGTAGGAACTAAAAATTTCAAGAAATACAAATTTCACAGGGTGTACTGCTGAAGACTCACAAAAACAAAAGTTTGAAAGGTCAGGCTTAAGATCTGGTTCATGGTTAAAAAAGACCTCAACACATCAGTTGTCCAGAAAGGTGTGTGGACTTCTCAGAAACTTTTTTGTTTTGTTTTCTCTGTTGTGAGAGTGTACCGTTATCCTTGATAAATGTCATGTGTTATGTCAACTGAGGACTGTTCAAGGTCCAGTGACCATCGTGATATTTTATCAATGAGTTTTGCATAAAAAGTGGAGAATGTCAAAATGGTTTGACCATCTTGTTTTTTTTTTCCGTTTCGTTTTATTTTTGTTCTTGTTCCTATTTTAGGGTGAAGGTTGAGGGGTGAACAGGTCAGAGGTATGCACAGCTTGGCAAACAACAGAGAGCAATTAGTTGTCCTGACTAATGTGTTACTACTATTCCTGCATAACCCTGTCTCTATTTCTAGCCATCTGCCCCTTCCAGCCTACTGATGCCCCCACCCGCTTCCCCTTCCATTCTCAGAGAGAGAGAGAGAGAGAGAGAGAGAGAGAGACAGACAGACAGACAGACAGACAGACAGACAGAGAGAGACAGAGAGGGGTGGGGGTGGGGGAGTTTCAATCTACTTCTAGTGTCTGTGAAACAGCAGCAGTCAGAATGTTGCACCAGAAGCAAACCTTTTGCCAAAGGCAGATAGAGCTGTTGACTTTCCTGCTCTGGCCGTCATCATCCACCAGCCCGGGCAGTTTGAAGTGAATCAGTAACATTGGTGAATTTCACAAGGTGGTTTTAAACAGACTGTTAAAGTGAATACAGAATAATGTACATTCATTCATATTTATGTTCATACTCATATCCATTTCTTCACAGCGGATTTATTATGTGAAACTCGGGCTGCTCTCCCTTTTGATAGCGCGTTGCAGTGGTGCAGAGCCATGGGTGTGTTTTTGACCTAACAACTGTCATAACTTCACCATGTAGCTGTTAACACATTGTGTGTAGTATGTGTTGGTGATCACTTCACCATGTAGCTTTTAACACATTGTGTGTAGTATGATGTGTTGGTGATCACTTCACCATGTAGCTGTTAACACAATGTGTGTAGTATGTGTTGGTGATCACTTCACCATGTAGCTGTTAACACATTGTATGTAGTATGATGTGTTGGTGATCACTTCACCATGTATGTAGTATGATGTGTTGGTGATCATTTCACCATGTATGTAGTATGATGTGTTGGTGATCACTTCACCATGTATGTAGAATGATGTGTTGGTGATCACTTCACCATGTATGTAGTATGATGTGTTGGTGATCACTTCATCATGTATGTAGTATGATGTGTTGGTGATCACTTCACCATGTATGTAGTATGATGTGTTGGTGATCACTTCACCATGTATGTAGAATGAAGTGTTGGTGATCACTTCACCATGTATGTAGAATGATGTGTTGGTGATCACTTCATCATGTATGTAGTATGATGTGTTGGTGATCACTTCACCATGTAGCTTTCAACAGACTCCTATAATGAATGTAGAATGATGTTATCAATTCTCTATGATAACGTAACAAAGGTCACTTGATGTGGAGTGTGTGTGTGTGTGTGCGCGTGCGTGTGTGTGTGTGTTTTGTGTGTGTGTGTGTGTGTGTGTGTTGTGTGTGTTTGTGTGTGTGTGTTGTGTGTGTGTGTGTTTGTGTGTATGTGTGTGTTGTGTGTGTGTGTTTGGGTGTGTGTGTGTGTATTTGTGTGTGTGTGTGTGTTTGTGTGTGTGTTTTGTGTGTGTGTGTGTGTGTGTGTGTGTGTGTGTGTGTGTGTGTGTGTGTGTGTGTGTGTGTGTGTGTGTGTGTGTTTCTCTGTGTGTAAACATATGTGTTTTAAGCGCTTACTAGAATTAAGTTTGATATTATAAATGTGAGTTGTATGTGTGTTGACTACAGGAGTGATAGAAGGGATGGCTAGCCGATATGATTGGTGGATAGTTATAAACTTTGTACAGCTAAGAACATCTGAATGCAATGACTACTTGTTGAAGATGCTCTGTGGTAATGAGTCAGTGGTTTCCAATACATATTGATGATTGATGACAGAACCGATGATGAACTGTCCAGCAATAAAATGTTCTTTTTCCAATGTCCAGCATAAATATCCCCTTTCCGATGTCTAGCATAAATGTTTTGTTTGCAATGTCCAGCATACATATCCCCTTTCAGATGTCTAGCATAAATGTTTTGTTTGCAATGTCCAGCATACATATCCCCTTTCAGATGTCTAGCATAAATGTTTTGTTTGCAATGTCCAGCATACATATCCCCTTTCCGATGTCTAGCATAAATGTTTTGTTTGCAATGTCCAGCATACATATCCCCTTTCAGATGTCTAGCATAAATGTTTTGTTTGCAATGTCCAGCATACATATCCCCTTTCAGATGTCTAGCATAAATGTTTTGTTTGCAATGTCCAGCATACATATCCCCTTTCAGATGTCTAGCATAAATGTTTTGTTTGCAATGTCCAGCATACATATCCCCTTTCAGATGTCTAGCATAAATGTCTTGTTTGCAATGTTCAGCATACATATCCCCTTTCAGATGTCTAGCATAAATGTTTTGTTTGCAATGTCCAGCATAAATATCCCCTTTCAGATGTCTAGCATAAATGTCTTGTTTGCAATGTTCAGCATAAATGTCCTCTTTCCAGTCTCTTTCCAATGTCCAGCATAAAGATCCCTTTCCACTGTCTAGCAATAATGTCCTGTTTGCAATGTCCATCATAAATATCCCTTTCCATTGTCTAGCAATAAATGTCCTGTTTCCAATGTCCAGCATAAAGATCCCTTTCCACTGTCTAGCAATAAATGTCCTGTTTGCAATGTCCAGCATAAATATCCCTTTCCACTGTCTAGCAATAAATGTCCTGTTTCCAATGTCCAGCATAAAGATCCCTTTCCATTGTCTAGCAATAAATGTCCTGTTTCCAATGTCCAGCATAAAGATCCCTTTCCATTGTCTAGCAATAAATGTCCTGTTTCCAATGTCCAGCATAAATATCCCTTTCCACTGTCTAGCAATAAATGTCCTATTTGCAATGTCCAGCATAAATATCCCTTTCCACTGTCTAGCAATAAATGTCCTGTTTGCAATGTCCAGCATAAATATCCCTTTCCACTGTCTAGCAATAAATGTCCTGTTTCCAATGTCCAGCATAAATATGCCTTTCCATTGTCTAGCAATAAATGTCCTGTTTCCAATGTCCAGCATAAATATCCCTTTCCATTGTCTAGCAATAAATGTCCTGTTTCCAATGTCCAGCATAAATATCCCTTTCCACTGTCTAGCAATAAATGTCCTGTTTCCAATGTCCAGCATAAATATCCCTTTCCATTGTCTAGCAATAAATGTCCTGTTTCCAATGTCCAGCATAAATATCCCTTTCCATTGTCTAGCAATAAATGTCCTGTTTCCAATGTCCAGCATAAATATCCCTTTCCATTGTCTAGCAATAAATGTCCTGTTTCCAATGTCCAGCATAAATATCCCTTTCCATTGTCTAGCAATAAATGTCCTGTTTCCAATGTCCAGCATAAATATCCCTTTCCATTGTCTAGCAATAAATGTCCTGTTTCCAATGTCCAGCATAAATATCCCTTTCCACTGTCTAGCAATAAATGTCCTGTTTCCAATGTCCAGTATAAATATCCCTTTCCACTGTCTAGCAATAAATGTCCTGTTTGCAATGGCCAGCATAAATGTCCTCTTTCCATAACCCCCCCCCCCCATCTTGACACAAAGATAAGATTGATGCCAACCACTGACTGCCCCCTTGATACATGTACAATGACACAAACATTATTGAGTGGGCACTGACAAAAGCCTCACTGCGACCAGACAAGTAATTTAATATGTTGTAACGCATGGACAATTATAACAACACCATATCGCCCTGGCCAATACAGTGGTTTACAATGTTTTAACACAAAGACAGTTATCCCACCAAATTATCATCCTGGCCAGTAGAGTGGTTTACAATGTTTTAACACAGGGCCAGTTATACCACCAAACTATCACGCTGCCCAGCAGAGTGGTTTATGATGTTGCAGGCTCAACCAATTAAAAGTATTTGTTCCAACTGTCTGTACAGAGACGGACTTGCTAACATGTATGACACAATGGTAACTATGATCTCTCGCTCTCTCTCTCTCTCGCTCTCTCTCTCCCTCATATATATATATATACACACACACACACATATCTTGTGGTCTGATTCAAGAAAGGACCAATCCACTGCATCTGTCAAAGAATGGACTGTATCCATCAAACAAAGGACTGACTCACTGTATCCATCAAACAAAGGACTGACACACTGTATCCATCAAACAAAGGACTGACCCACTGTATCCATCAAACAAAGGACTGACCGACTGTATCCATCAAACAAAGGACTGACCCACTGTATCCATCAAACAAGGGACTGACCCACTGTATCCATCAAACAAAGGACTGACCCACTGTATCCATCAAACAAAGGACTGACCCACTGTATCCATCAAACAAAGGATTGACTCACTGTATCCATCAAACAAAGGACTGACCCACTGTATCCATCAAACAAAGGACTGACCCACTGTATCATCAAACAAAGGACTGACCGACAGTATCCATCAAACAAAGGACTGACCCACTGTATCCATCAAACAAAGGACTGACCCACTGTATCCATCAAACAAAGGACTGACCCACTGTATCCATCAAACAAAGGACTGACCCACTGTATCCATCAAACAAAGGACTGACCCACTGTATCCATCAAACAAAGGACTGACCCACTGTATCCATCAAACAAAGGACTGACCCACTGTATCCATCAAACAAAGGACTGACCCACTGTATCCATCAAACAAAGGACTGACCCACTGTATCCATCAAACAAAGGACTGACCCACTATCCATCAAACAAAGGATTGACTCACTGTATCCATCAAACAAAGGACTGACTCACTATATCCATCAAACAAAGGACTCACCCACTGCACCCATCAAATAAAGGACTGACTCACTGTATCCATCAAACAAAGGACTGACCCACTGTATCCATCAAACAAAGGACTGACCCAAAGTATCCATCAAACAAAGGACTCACCCAAAGTATCCATCAAACAAAGGACTCAACCACTGTATCCATCAAACAAAGGACTCACCCAAAGTATCCATCAAACAAAGGACTGACCCACTGTATCCATCAAACAAAGGACTCACCCACTGTATCCACCAAACAAAGGACTCACCCACTGTATCCATCAAACAAAGGACTGACCCAAAGTATCATTCAAACAAAGAACTGACTGCTAAGGAACAGTCCAAGATATCTGTCAAAACCAACATGGCAATCAAATCTACCCATCCAACCACTAGTCACGTCATCCCACGTCACTGACTGGTCCAACAGTCACGTCATCCCATGTCACTGACTGGTCCAACAGTCACGTCATCCCATGTCACTGACTGGTCCAACAGTCACGTCATCCCACGTCACTGACTGGTCCAACAATCACGTCATCCCATGTTTACTGCGCCATGTCACTGACTGGTCCAAACAGTCACGTCATCCCATGTCACTGACTGGTGCAAACAGTCACGTCATCCCATGTCACTGACTGGTCCAACAGTCACGTCATCCAATGTCACTGACTGGTCCAACAGTCACGTCATCCCATGTCACTGACTGGTGCAAACAGTCATGTCACTGACTGGTGCAAACAGTCACGTCATCCCATGTCACTGACTGGTCCAACAGTCACCTCATCCCATGTCACTGACTGGTGCAAACAGTCACATCATCCCATGTCTACTGCGCCATGTCACTGACTGGTCCAAACAGTCACGTCATCCCATGTCACTGACTTGTCCAAACAGTCACGTCATCCCATGTCTACTGCGCCATGTCACTGACTGGTCCAAACAGTCACGTCATCCCATGTCACTGACTGGTCCAAACAGTCACGTCATCCCATGTCTACTGCGCCATGTCACTGACTGGTCCAAACAGTCACGTCATCCCATGTCACTGACTTGTCCAAACAGTCACGTCATCCCATGTCTACTGCGCCATGTCACTGACTAGGTCCAAACAGTCACGTCATCCCATGTCACTGACTTGTCCAAACAGTCACGTCATCCCATGTCTACTGCGCCATGTCACTGACTGGTCCAAACAGTCACGTCATCCCATGTCACTGACTGGTCCAAACAGTCACGTCATCCCATGTCACTGACTGGTGCAAACAGACACATCATCCCATGTCTACTGCGCCATGTCACTGACTGGTCCAAACAGTCACGTCATCCCATGTCACTGACTGGTCCAAACAGTCACGTCATCCCATGTCACTGACTGGTCCAAACAGTCACGTCATCCCACATCACTGACTGGTCCAAACAGTCACGTCATCCCATGTGTACAGCGCCATGTCACTGGGGCTGATCGGTCAATGGTACAAATCCCTCAATTGTCACCTGGCTACAGACGTATTTTTCCCGGAGTTTTCTCACAGTGACGGCTTAGTCCAAAGAGAGGGTTTACAACAACTGAACCAGACAGGATGTACATGTGTGTGGTCAGTTGAACTAGACAGATGACAGTGTTGTGTCAGTTGACCAGGACAGGATGTACATGTGTTGTGGTCAGTTGAACCAGACAGGATGTACACTGTGTTGTGGTCAGTTGAACCTAGACAGGATGTACAGTGTGTTGTGGTCAGTTGAACCAGACAGGATGTACACTGTGTTGTGGTCAGTTGAACCTAGACAGGATGTACAGTGTGTTGTGGTCAGTTGAACCAGACAGGATGTACAGTGTGTTGTGGTCAGTTGAACCAGACAGGATGTACACTGTGTTGTGGTCAGTTGAACTAGACGGATGTACAGTGTGTTGTGGTCAGTTGAACCAGACAGGATGTACAGTGTGTTGTGGTCAGTTGAATCAGACAGGATGTACAGTGTGTTGTGGTCAGTTGAACCAGACAGGATTTACACGTGTGTTGTGGTCAGTTGAACAGACAGGATGTACACTGTGTTGTGGTCAGTTGAAACAGACAGGATGTACAGTGTGTTGTGGTCAGTTGAACACAGACAGGATGTACAGTGCGTTGTGGTCAGTTGAACCAGACAGGATGTACACTGTGTTGTGGTCAGTTGAATCAGACAGGATGTACACTGTGTTGTGGTCAGTTGAATCAGACAGGATGTACACTGTATGTGGTCAGTTGAACTAGACAGGATGTACAGTGTGTTGTGGTCAGTTGAACCAGAGAGAATGTACACTGTGTTGTGGTCAATTGAACAAGACAGGATTACACTGTGTTGTGGTCAGTTGAACTAGACAGGATGTACACTGTGTTGTGGTCAGTTGAACAGACAGGATGTACACTGTGTTGTGGTCAGTTGAACAGACGGATGTACACTGTGTTGTGGTCAGTTGAACCAGACAGGATGTACAGTGTGCTGTGGTCAGTTGAACCAGACAGGATCTACACTGTGTTGTGGTCAGTTGAACCAGACAGGATGTACAGTGTGTTGTGGTCAGTTGAACCAGACAGGATCTAGTGTGGTCAGTTGAACCAGACAGGATCTACAGTTTGCTGTGGTTAGTCTGTTTAGAACAGTCAGCACTGATAAAACATACTAGGCACAAACGAATAGGACTATGCAAATGGTCTACAGCAACATACACACAAAGACTGTCCATATGACATCACTAATTCCACATGACATCACTAGTTCCATATGATACATCACTAGTTCCCAGATGACACCACTAGTTCCACATGACATCACTAGTTCCACATGACATCACTAGTTCCAGATGACACCACTAGTTCCACATGACACCACTAGTTCCAGATGACACCACTAGTTCCACATGACACCACTAGTTCCACATGACATCACTAGTTCCACATGACATCACTAGTTCCACATGACACCACTAGTTCCACATGACATCACTAGTTCCACATGACATCACTAGTTCCAGATGACATCACTAATTTCACATGACATCACTAGTTCTAGATGACACCACTAGTTCCACATGACAGTTCAGTAGGACATCACTAGTTCCATATGACATCATTAGTTCAACATAACATCACTCCTTCTGCATGACATCACTAGTTCCACGTGACATCACTAGTTCCAGATGTCATCAACAGTTCAACACTTCAACACAGGCTGCACAGAGATGTGTGTGTGTGTTTCCCAGGTGGGTGGTGGGAAAAACTGTCTTTGCAGTTCAGGGTAAAACCGTTTTGATTCAACGGTGCAAAAGAAAAAGAAAGAAAATAAAAAAAACAAAGGAAAGAAAAAGAGAAAAAAAAAATTTCGCCAATATGTACATAATGTACGTCTGTCTGCCAAGAACATGTCAGCTGGAGAAGACAGTGTGTAACAGTGTGTAACAGTGTGTAACAGTGTGTAACAGTAAGTAAAGACCAGCTCCACGTCTTGTTGGTTGGAATATGGTGCTGCATCCACACTAGGGTAGGTACCGGATCCACACTGGGGTAGGTACCAGATCCACACTGGGGTAGGTACCAGATCCACACTGGGGTAGGTACCAGATCCACACTGGGGTAGGTACCAGTATCCACCACTGGGGTAGGTACCAGATCCACACTGGGGTAGGTGTTGGATACACACTGGGGTAGGTGTTGGATACACACTGGGGTAGGTATTGGATACACACTGGGGTAGGTGTTGGATACACACTGGGGTAGGTGTTGGATACACACTGGTGGATACACACGAGTTCCTGTAACACCGGGCTCTACAACTGACAGGTACCACAAGCTTCACCACAACACTGGTCCAATCCCATATTCGCTCTTGCCGCACCCGCACTGTACCCCGTATTGAACTGGTCAGCCTGCAATATTTCAACCAGCATCCAGTTTGTTTATGAGTACGTCATCAGTGACGTCAGCCTGTGAGTTGTGATGGTGACGAAGATCAATGCTGTCACTGTTGATGATGACACAGTCAAACGTCATAATCAATACTCATGTGGAAAGTCCGAGGCGTGTCCTTGAGACTGGTTTTGGCCCTGGCCCCACCCATGGCCCCACCCATGGCCCCACCCATAGCCCCACCCAGGGCCAGACCCTGACCCCCAGCAGCTCCGCCCGTGAGCGTGGAGACGGGAGCGTCAGGGTCTGAGATGTGGACAGCTGGGGGAAGGTCAGAAATGCTGACGTGCAGAGGTCTGGGAAGGGTGTTGGGGCCGGAGGACGGGGCGGGAGCTGCCGGCTCTGACTGAATGGACTGGTGTGCACTGTGAAGCTGCATCAGGCGACTGCGGCGACTGTGGTGGGGGCGGGGTCTCTCCAGGGAGTGGGTCCTCCTCTCCAGAGAGTTGCTGCGTCCACAGGCCCCCAAGGAGTGCGTGCGATGGGCGTGCTGGTGGGCGTGTCTAGGTGACATGACCCCCCCTGCCCCGACAGCCTGAAAGGCGTGATTCTTGTTGCCATTACACAGCCTGTCTGGAAAAGGGTTGTGATGGTGGGCCGGCAGGGGGTAGTGGTGGTGATGGTGGTGGTGGTGGTAGTGGCGGGGGCCGGTGTCTAGCGGATGGTTGTCGCAGCTGTCGGAGAAGACGTCGTCGTCCTGATCGTGGCACTGCGTGGTGGTGTCGCTCTGGTCGTCATGGTAACGGGAAGACGTCATGGAGTCGTACTTGGAAGACTCCGAGGCGGAGGGTCGGGGTCGTCTGGAGATGGAGGGGCACCTGGACAGGAGGACGATCAGCACGATGATGGACAGGGCCAGCAGGGCGCCGATGCTGCTGCCAATGGAGACGGGGATGTGCCAGGACGTGGTGGAGGCGTCCACACATTCCCGCT
>CM060307.1:116178944-116236444 GCA_030674185.1 Monoplex corrugatus | reverse complement strand
GAAAAGAACAGGGCCAAGGACAGATCCTTGTGGAACACCACAGGTCAGGTATGCAGGTTGAGAGTAAGTGCCATTGATGAGAACGGTTTGTTTTCTGTTTGATAGGTATGAAGTGAACCAAGACAGAGCAATGTCAGAGATGCCAAAAGTATGATGAAGTCTAGAAAGGAGAATACCATGATCAATGGTATCAAAGGCTGCAGACAGATCAAGGAGTGTGAGGAGAGAGACTTTGCCAGTATCAGTTGCAAGGAGGAGATTGTTGAGAATGTGTAGTAGGGCAGTTTCAGTGCTATGGCACTGGCGGTAGGCTGACTGGAAAGGATTGAGGAGATTGTTGGCAGACAGGTGAGAGTTCAGCTGGTTGGAAGTGTATGGGTAGTGGTCACATTTGGAAGTGTATGGGTAGTGGTCACAGTTGGAAGTGTGTGGGTAGTGGTCACATTTGGAAGTGTATGGGTAGTGGGTACAGTTGGAAGTGTATGGGTAGTGGTCACAGTTGGAAGTGTGTGGGTAGTGGTCACAGTTGGAAGTGTATGTGTAGTGGCCACAGTTGGAAGTGTGTGGGTAGTGGTCACAGTTGGAAGTGTGTGGGTATGGCCACAGTTGGAAGTGTGTGGATAGCGGGTACAGTTGGAAGTGTGTGGGTAGTGGTCACAGTTGGAAGTGTATGGGTAGTGGTTACAGTTGGAAGTGTATGGGTAGTGGGTACAGCTGGAAGTGTGTGGGTAGTGGACACAGTTGAAAGTGTGTGGTAGTGGTCACAGTTGGAAGTGTGTGGGTAGTGGTCACAGTTGGATGTGTGTGGGTAGTGGTCAGGTGTTGGAAGTGTGTGGGTAGTGGGCACAGTTGGAAGTGTGTGGATAGTGGGTACAGTTGGAAGTGTGTGGGTAGTGGTCACAGTTGGATGTGTGTGGGTAGTGGTCAGGTGTTGGAAGTGTGTGGGTAGTGGGTACAGTTGGAAGTGTATGGGTAGTGGTCACAGTTGGAAGTGTATGGGTAGTGGTCACAGTTGGAAGTGTGTGGATAGTGGGTACAGTTGGAAGTGTGTGGGTAGTAGGCACAGTTGGATGTGTGTGGGTAGTGGTCAGGTATTGGAAGTGTGTGGGTAGTGGGTACAGTTGGAAGTGTGTGGGTAGTGGTTACAGTTGCAAGTGTATGGGTAGTGGTCACAGTTGGAAGTGTGTGGATAGTGGGTACAGTTGGAAGTGTGTGGGTAGTGGTCAGGTGTTGGAAGTGTGTGGATAGCGGGTACAGTTGGAAGTGTATGTGTAGTGGTCACAGTTGGAAGTGCGTGGGTAGGGTACAGTCGGAAGTGTATGAGTAGTGGTCACAGTTGGAGGTCTATGGGTAGTGGGTACAGTTGGAAGTGTGTGGATAGTGGTCACAGTCGGAAGTGTATGGGTAGTGGTCACAGTTGGAAGTGTATGGGTAGTGGTCACAGTTGGAAGTGTATGGGTAGTGGCCACAGTCGGAAGTGTGTGGGTAGTCGTCACAAGTACAAGAATCAAGCCATCAACAAGTGATGTCAGTGGGTGTCACGTAGACAGTGCAGGAGTCATGACATCAACAAGTGATGTCAGTGGGTGTCATGTAGACAGACAGTATATGAGTCATGATATCAGCAAGTGATGTCAGTGGATGTCATGTAGACAGTACAGGAGTCATGACATCAACAAGTGATGTCAGTGGGTATCATGTAGACAGTACAAGAGTCATGACATCAACAAGTGATGTCAGTAGGTGTCAGTAGACAGTACAAGAGTCGTTATATCAACAAGTGTATGTCAGTAGGTGTCATGTAAGACAGTACAGGAGTCATGACATCAACAAGTGATGCCAGTGGGTGTCATGTAGACAGTACAGAGTCATGACATCAACAAGTGATGTCAGTGGGTGTCATGTAGACAGTACAGAGTCATGACATCAACAAGTGATGTCAGTGGTGTATGTCAGTAGATCATGACATACAAGGTATGCTTCATGACATCAACAAGTGATGTCAGTGGGTGTCATGTAGACAGTACAAGAGTCTTAATCAACAAGTGATGTCAGTGGTGTCATGTAGACAGTACAGAGTCGTATACATCAACAAGTGATGTCAGTAGGTGTCATGTAAGACAGTACAAGAGTCGTTATGACATCAACAAGTGATGTCAGTGGGTGTCATGTAGACAGTACAAGAGTCGTTAATCAACAAGTGATGTCAGTGGGTGTCATGTAGACAGTACAGGAGTCATGACATCAACAAGTGATGTCAGTGGGTGTCATAGTAGACAGTACAGAGTCATGACATCAACAAGTGATGTCAGTGGTGTCATGTAGACAGTACAGGAGTCATGACATCAACAAGTGATGTCAGTGGGTGTCATGTAGACAGTACAGGAGTCAGACATCAACAAGTGATGTCAGTGGGTGTCATGTAGACAGTACAGAGTCATGACATCAACAAGTGATGTCAGTGGGTGTCATGTAGACAGTACAGAGTCATGACATCAACAAGTGATGTCAGTGGGTGTCATGTAGACAGTACAGGAGTCATGAATCAACAAGTGATGTCAGTGGGTGTCATGTAGACAGTACAGGAGTCATGACATCAACAAGTGATGTCAGTGGGTGTCATGTAGACAGTACAGGAGTCATGACATCAACAGTGATGTCAGTGTGGTGTCATGTAGACAGTACAGGAGTCATGACATCAACAAGTGATGTCAGTAGGTGTCATGTAGACAGTACAGGAGTCATGACATCAACAAGTGATGTCAGTAGGTGTCATTGACAGACAGTACAGGAGTCATGACATCAACAAGTGATTCAGTGGTGTCATGTAGACAAGTACAGGAGTCATGACATCAACAAGTGATGTCAGTGGGGTCATGTAGACATAAGATCATGATCAACAAGTGAGTCAGTGGTTCATGTAGACAGTACAGGAGTCATGACATCAACAAGATAGACAGACAGTACAGAGTCATGACATCAACAAGTGATGTCAGTGGTGTCATGTAGACAGTACAAGAGTCATGACATCAACAAGTGATGTCAGTAGGTGTCATGTAGACAGTAAGTAGTCAAGACATCAACAAGTGACGTCAGTGGTGTCATGTAGTCGTACAAAGTAGTCAGTTACATCAACAAGTGATGTCTGGGTGTCATTAGAAAGATCAGACATACATGATCAAGTGTGTCAGTGGTGTCAGTAGAAGACAGTATCATACAAACAAGTGATGTCAGTGGTGTCATGTAGACATAAAGGAGTCATGACATCAACAAGTGTATGTCAGTGGGTGTCATGTAGACAAGTACAGGAGTCATGACATCAAGAAGGATGTCAGTAGGTTTCATGTAGACAGTACAAGAGTCATGACATCAACAAGTGATGTCAGTAGGTGTCATGTAGACATACAGGGTCTGACATCAGAAGTAATGTCAGTAGGTGTCATGTAGACAGACAGTACAGGAGTCATGACATCAACAGTGATGTCAGTGGGTGTCATGTAGACAATACAGAGTCATGACATCAACAAGTGATGTCAGTGGTGTCATGTAGACAGTACATAGATTCATATCAACAAGTGATGTCAGTGTGGTGTCATGGGCGACAGTAAACAGGTCATGTACTCAACAAGTGATGCAGGTGTCATGAAACAGATACAGGTGTATATAGACAATGATATCAGTGGGTGTCATGTAGACAGACAGTACAGAGTCATGACATCAACAAGTGATGTCAGTGGGTGTCATGTAGACAGACAGTACATGACATGACATCAACAAGTCATGCAGGAGTGTCATGTAGACAGTGTACAGGATCATGACATCACAAATGATGTCAGTTGTGTTCATGTAGAGAAGTACAGAGTCATGACATCAACAAGTGATGTCAGTGGGTGTCATGTAGACAGAAGTCAGAGTCATGACATCAACAAGTGATGTCATAGTGTCATGTAGACACAGTACAAGATCTGTGTAATCAACAAGTGATGTCAGTGGTGTGAGATAACAGTACAGTCGTATATCAAAAGTGATGTCAGTGGGTGTGCATTAGACAGACATACAGAGTCATGACATAACAAGTGATGTCAGTGGGTGTCATGTAGACAGTACAAGTACAGTACACTCAACAAGTGATGTCAGTAGGTGTCATGTAAGACAGTACAGAGTCTACATCAACAAGTGATGTACAGGGGTGTCATGTAAGTACAGTAAAGAGAGTCGATGAATCAACAAGTGATGTCAGTGGTGTCAGTAGTACGTACAGTACAGAGAGTCATGACATCAACAAGTGATGTCAGTGGTGTCATGTAGACAGACAGTAATCAAGTCATGAATCAGCAATGATGTCAGTGGGTGTCATGTACAGTACAGAGTCATGACATCACAGGTGTATTCAGTAGGTTCATGTAGACAGTACAAGGAGTCATGATAACAAGTGATGTCAGTGGGTGTCATGTAGACAACAAGTACATGGTCATGACATCAACAAGTGATGTCAGTAGGTGTCATGTAGAGAGTCATGAGTCAGACAACAACAAGTGATGTCAGTGGGTGTCATGTAGAACAGTACAGAGTCATGACATCAACAAGTGATGTCAGTGTCATGTAGACAGTACAGGATGTCATGACATCAACAAGTGATGTCAGTGGGTTCATGTAGACAGTACAGAAGTCATGTAACAACAAGTGATGTCAGTAGGTGTCATGTAGACAGTACAGAGAGTCATGACATCAACAAGTGATGTCAGTAGGTGTCATTAGATAGTACAGAGTCATAATCAACAAGTGATGTCATGTGTCATGTAGACAGTACAAGAGTCTTATACAACAAGTGATGTCAGTGGGTGTCATGTAGCAGTACAGAGTCATGAATCAACAGTGATGTCAGTGGTGTCATTAGACAGTACAGAGTCATAACAACAAGTGATGTCAGTGGTGTCATGTAGACATACAAGAGTCATGACATCAAAGTGATGTCAGGGGTGTCATGTAGACAGTACAGGAGTCAGACATCAACAAGTGAGTCAGTGGGGTCATGTAGGGTACAGAGTCTACATCAACAAGTGATTCAGTGGTGTCATGTAGACAGTACAGAGTCATGACATCAACAAGTGATGTCATGTGTCATTAGACAGTACAGTCATATCAAAATGATGTCATGGGTGTCATGTAGACAGTAGAGTCGACATCAACAAGTGATGTCAGTGGGTGTCAGAACAGTACAGGAGTCATGACATCAAAGTGATGTCAGTGGGTTCAGTAGACAGTACAGAGTCATGACATCAACAAGTGATGTCAGTGGTGTCATGTAGACATACAGGTCATGACATCAAGAAGTATGTCATGGTGTCATGTAGACAGACACAGATCATGACATCAACAAGTGATGTCAGTGGTGTCATGTAGACAATACAGGAGTCATGACATCAACAAGTGATGTCAGTGGTGTCATGTAGACAGATACAGTACGTCATGACATAAAGTATGTCAGTGTCATGTAGACAGTACAGAGTCTGAATAACAATGATTCAGTGGTTCATGTAGACAGAAAGATCATGACATCAACAAGTATGTCAGTGGGTGTCATGTAGACAGACAGGAGTCAGACATCAACAGTATGTCAGTGGTGTCATGTAACAGTACAGGAGTCATACATCAACAATGATGTCAGTGGTGTCATGTAGAAGTACAGGAGTCATGACACAACAGTGATTCAGTGGTGTCATGTAGACAGTACAGAGTCTAATCAACAAGTGATGTCAGTGGGTGTCATGTAGACGACAGAAAGTATAATCACAAGTGATGTCAGTGGTGTCATGTAGACAGTACAGAGTCATATCAACATGATGTCAGTGGTTCATTAGACAGCATACAGAGTCATGACAAACAGATGTCAGTGGGTGTCATGTAGACAGACAGAGTCATGACATCACAAGTATGTCATGGTGTCATGTAGACAGTACAGGTCTACTCAACAAGTGAGTCAGTGGTGTCATGTGAGACAGTACAGGAGTCATGACATCAAAAGTGATGTCAGTGGGTTCATGTACAGTACAGAGTCATGACACACACATGGTGTCTGTACAGTCAGGGATATCAAAGTGAGTCATGGTCTGAGAATACATCATGACTCAAAAGTGTGTCTGTCATGGACGTACAGGTCTACAAGTTGCGTGTTCTGTAGACAGCAGAGTCAGCTACAATGTGTCAGGGTGTCATGACAGTCAGGTATGACATCACAGCAGTGGTGATGTAGACGTCAGGTAGACACAACAGTTTCATGTCGTGACAGAAGAGTCGCTCACATGACGTGTGCTGTAGAAGTCAGATCATATCAACAAGTGATGTCAGTGGGTGTCATGTAGACAGCAGTACAGGAGTCATGACATCAACAAGTGATGTCAGTGGGTGTCATGTAGACAGTACAAGAGTCATGACATCAACAAGTGATGTCAGTGTCAGTAGACAGACAGTACAGGAGTCATGACATCAACAAGTGATGTCAGTGGGTGTCATGTAGACAGTACAGGAGTCGTTGCATCAACAAGTGATGTCAGTGGGTGTCATGTAGACAGTACAGGAGTCATGACATCAACAAGTGATGTCAGTGGGTGTCATGTAGACAGACAGTACAGGATTCATGACATCAACAAGTGATGTCAGTGGGTGTCATGTAGACAGTATAGGATCATCATCAACAAGTGATGTCAGTAGGTGTCATGTAGACAGTACAGAGTCATGACATCAAGAAGTGATGTCAGTAGGTGTCATGTAGACAGTACAAGAGTCATGACATCAACAAGTGATGTCAGTGGGTGTCATGTAGACAGTACAAGAGTCATGACATCAACAAGTGATGTCAGTGTGTGTCATGTAGACAGTACAGGAGTCATGACATCAACAAGTGATGTCAGTGGGTGTCATGTAGACAGACAGTACAGGAGTCATGATATCAACAAGTGATGTCAGTAGGTGTCATGTAGACAGTACAAGAGTCGTTACATCAACAAGTGATGTCAGTGGGTGTCATGTAGATAGTACAGGAGTCATGACATCAACAAGTGATGTCAGTGTCATGTAGACAGATAGTACAGGAGTCATGACATCAACTAGTGATGTCAGTGGGTGTCATGTAGACAGTACGGGAGTCATGACATCAACTAGTGATGTCAGTGGGTGTCATGTAGACAGATAGTACAGGAGTCATGACATCAACACGTGATGTCAGTGAATGAATATAAAGTGTATGTCTGACCCAACAATAAATCAGGTCTAGACGGTATCAGCTCATCGTGTGCACTTAAAACCCGTAAGACTCGTTCTGGTCAATACTAGTGGTGTCGTCTGGACTTAAATTATCACTGACGACCTTTTCAATTCCAATTCATGCTTTGTTTGAGTTTCTGTCTCAGACACAAGAGAGAGAGAGGAGAGAGAGAGAGAGAGAGAGAGAAGAGAGACAGAGAGAGAGAGAGAGAGAGAGAGAGAAGCAAGAGAGACAGAGACAGAGAGAAACAGAGAGAAACAGACAGACAAACTGATAGAGACAGACAAACTGATAGAGACAGACAAACAGACAGACAGACAAACAAACAGACAGACAAATTTTGTCTTCAGAAATCCTTGTGTTGGTCTGTGTGCCTGAAGATGTTTATCGACCAGTCTCTCTGTACGCAGTATGTCTCTCTCTCTCTCCCAGCGTGTGTGTGTATGTGTGTAAGTGTGTGAGTGTTCGCACGTGTGTGTGTCTGTTTGTGTGTCTGTTTGTGTATGAGTATGAGCGTATGCGCGTGTGTGCATGTGTGTGTGTGTGTGTGTGTGTGTGTGTGTGTGTGTGTGTGTGTGTGTGTGTGTGTGTGTGTGTGTGTGTGTGTGTGTGGTGTGTGTACCACAACTACCACCTCCGCCACTGTGAGCACAATTACCACCACCGCAGTATTCACCACCACTACACCAATGCTATTGATGATGTAACGCATCCTATTCTTGATTACATGAATGAATAAATAAATAAACAATCAAATCAATCAATAGATAAATAAATAATAAATAAACAAATAATAATAATTTAATGAATAAACAAATAAATAAATAAATAAATAAATAAATAAATAAATAGACAGAATTGTAAAATGTAGGTTGAGAAAGCATGAGTGGAATCAGGAAGTGGGGATCTGTTGAAGGGAATGTTTACAGTGCATAGTGTCACGTTGAACGGGATCTGTTGAAGGGAATGTTTACAGTCCACAGAGTCACGTTGAACGGAATCTGTTGAAGGGAATGTTTACAGTGCATAGTGTCACGTTGAACGGAATCTGTTGAAGGGAATGTTTACAGTGCATAGTGTCACGTTGAACGGAATCTGTTGAAGGGAATGTTTACAGTGCATAGTGTCACGTTGAACGGAATCTGTTTGAAGGGAATGTTTACAGTGCATAGTGTCACGTTGAACGGAATCTGTTGAAGGGAATGTTTACAGTGCATAGTGTCACGTTGAACGGAATCTGTTGAAGGGAATGTTTACAGTGCATAGTGTCACGTTGAACGGAATCTGTTGAAGGGAATGTTTACAGTGCATAGTGTCACGTTGAACGGAATCTGTTGAAGGGAATGTTTACAGTGCACAGTGTCACGTTGAACGGAATCTGTTGAAGGGAATGTTTACAGTGCATAGTGTCACGTTGAACGGAATCTGTTGAAGGGAATGTTTACAGTGCAAGTGTCACGTTGAACGGAATCTGTTGAAGGGAATGTTTACAGTGCAAGTGTCACGTTGAACGGAATCTGTTGAAGGAATGTTTACAGTCCACAGTGTCACGTTGAACGGAATCTGTTGAAGGGAATGTTTACAGTGCATAGTGTCACGTTGAACGGAATCTGTTGAAGGGAATGTTTACAGTGCACAGTGTCACGTTGAACGGAATCTGTTGAAGGAATGTTTACAGTGCATAGTGTCACGTTGAACGGAATCTGTTGAAGGGAATGTTTACAGTGCATAGTGTCACGTTGAACGGAATCTGTTGAAGGGAATGTTTACAGTGCATAGTGTCACGTTGAACGGAATCTGTTGAAGGGAATGTTTACAGTGCATAGTGTCACGTTGAACGGGATCTGTTGAAGGGAATGTTTACAGTGCACAGTGTCACGTTGAATGGGATCTGTTGAAGGGAATGTTTACAGTGCATAGTGTCACGTTGAAAGGAATCTGTTGAAGGGAATGTTTACAGTGCATAGTGTCACGTTGAACGGAATCTGTTGAAGGGAATGTTTACAGTGCACAGTGTCACGTTGAATGGGAATCTGTTGAAGGGAATGTTTACAGTGCATAGTGTCACGTTGAACGGAATCTGTTGAAGGGAATGTTTACAGTCCACAGTGTCACGTTGAATGGGATCTGTTGAAGGGAATGTTTACAGTGCATAGTGTCACGTTGAACGGAATCTGTTGAAGGGAATGTTTACAGTGCATAGTGTCACGTTGAATGGGATCTGTTGAAGGGAATGTTTACAGTCCACAGTGTCACGTTGAACGGGATCTGTTGAAGGGAATGTTTACAGTGCATAGTGTCACGTTGAACGGAATCTGTTGAAGGGAATGTTTACAGTCCACAGTGTCACGTTGAATGGGATCTGTTGAAGGGAATGTTTACAGTGCATAGTGTCACGTTGAACGGGATCTGTTGAAGGGAATGTTTACAGTGCATAATGTCACGTTGAACGGGATCTGTTGAAGGGATTGTTTACAGTCCACAGTGTCACGTTGAACGGGATCTGTTGAAGGGATTGTTTACAGTCCACAGTGTCACGTTGAACGGGATCTGTTGAAGGGAATGTTTACAGTCCACAGTGTCACGTTGAACGGGATCTGTTGAAGGGAATGTTTACAGTCCACAGTGTCACGTTGAACGGGATCTGTTGAAGGGAATGTTTACAGTGCATAGTGTCACGTTGAACGGGATCTGTTGAAGGGAATGTTTACAGTCCACAGTGTCACGTTGAACGGGATCTGTTGAAGGGAATGTTTACAGTCCACAGTGTCACGTTGAACGGGATCTGTTGAAGGGATTGTTTACAGTCCACAGTGTCACGTTGAACGGGATCTGTTGAAGGGAATGTTTACAGTCCACAGTGTCACGTTGAACGGATCTGTTGAAGGGAATGTTTACAGTCCACAGTGTCACGTTGAACGGGATCTGTTGAAGGGAATGTTTACAGTCCACAGTGTCACGTTGAACGGGATCTGTTGAAGGGAATGTTTACAGTCCATAGTGTCACGTTGAACGGATCTGTTGAAGGGAATGTTTACAGTGCATAGTGTCACGTTGAATGGGATCTGTTGAAGGGAATGTTTACAGTCCACAGTGTCACGTTGAACGGGATCTGTTGAAGGGAATGTTTACAGTCCATAGTGTCACGTTGAACGGAATCTGTTGAAGGGAATGTTTACAGTCCATAGTGTCACGTTGAACGGGATCTGTTGAAAGGAATGTTTACAGTGCATAGTGTCACGTTGAATGGGATCTGTTGAAGGGAATGTTTACAGTCCACAGTGTCACGTTGAATGGAATCTGTTGAAGGAATGTTTACAGTCCACAGTGTCACGTTGAACGGGATCTGTTGAAAGGAATGTTTACAGTCCACAGTGTCACGTTGAACGGGATCTGTTGAAGGGAATGTTTACAGTGCACAGTGTCACGTTGAATGGAATCTTGTTCAGTCTGCCGGCGATGGTCCCCAACACTCATTATGCCGACAGCAAACCCTGTGTAATGTGACAAGGTTGATGGCATGGCACAGGGCTGATGAGGAATGGCACAGGCTATGATGAATGGCACAGGGCTGACGGTTTTCTGTTTAACCCTACACTGATACCTGATGGAATGGCACAGGGCTGATGATGGAATGGCACAGGGCTGACGGTTTTCTGTTTAACCCTACACTGATACCTGATGGAATGGCACAGGGCTGATGATGGAATGGCACAGGGCTGACGGTTTTCTGTTTAACCCTACACTGATACCTGATGGAATGGCACCATGGGCTGACGTGGTTTTTCTGTTTAAACCCTACACTGATACGCATGATGGAATGGCACAGCTGTTAACGAACTGATAATGAAGGTTTTCTGTTTAACCCTACACTGATACCAGGGAAGCACAGGCTAATCACTGTTAAAACCAACTGAATTACCCCTGCAAGCAAACACTTAACGAATACGAATTTTCACTCACTACACTAACGAGATTCATTACTGTACTCATCCTAGCTAGACGATTTACATGACTCAACAAGCTGACATGCAAAACACATGCAACACGTGACTGCCTCTCATACGCTCTCTCTGTTCTTCAGGCCTTAGAAAAATAGCTACAGCACCTCACCAAGTCCTTCTAGTAAAGCAAAAGAAGCAGAAGAGCAGTCGTCCACTGGATCCACGCCTACTGTGTGATCACAGAAACAGAAAGAGCAAACGAGCTGGAAAACTGAGGAACCCAGGAAGATCGACTGGACGACAACATGAGCTACAGCGAGAAGAGGAGCAACATCAGATGACTCCTTAAGTCACAGGCAGAAAGGGGATTTGACGAGGCCCTGAACCGGCCACAACTGTCTTAACACACATATGAACCACAAGTTCAGTCTGATCACTACACCAATCTGCCACTGTGATCAACAGGACCAGACAGGTGAACACATATCACAGCCATGTCACCTCTATCAAGTGGACCAGACAGCACAACACATATCACAGCCATGTCACCTCTATCAAGTGGACCAGACAGCTGAACACACATCACAGCCATGTCACCTCTATCAACAGGACCAGACAGGTGAACACATATCACAGCCATGTCACCTCTATCAACAGGACCAGACAGGTGAACACATATCACAGCCATGTCACCTCTATCAAGTGGACCAGACAGCTGAACACACATCACAGCCATGTCACCTCTATCAACAGGACCAGACAGGTGAACACATATCACAGCCATGTCACCTCTATCAACAGGACCAGACAGGTGAACACATATCACAGCCATGTCACCTCTATCAACAGGACCAGACAGGTGAACACATATCACAGCCATGTCACCTCTATCAACAGGACCAGACAGCTGAACACACATCACAGCCATGTCACCTCTATCAAGTGGAGTGACAGGAGACATGGCCGACTACAACTCCTCTGACCACCAAGCTCCATGGCAGCCGACAGGAACTGGAGAAAAACGGCCACACACATCATCACATGTCGTCTGACCATGGAGATAGTGAAGAAACAAACAAAAATCCACCACCACCACCACCACCATCACCGCCACCACCACCACCACCACCAAGATCATCATCATCATCATCCTCAACAACAACAACAACAGCAACAACAAGTACTCACCTTGTAGTAAGTGTCGGCCACCAGGTTGTTGATGCTGTAACTAGACACAGAGGGCGGCAGGAAGTGACTGTACTGGACGTAACTGGAGGCCACTTTCTGGTAGTGGACCCTGTATCCCTGGATGACGTGGCGAGGGATGACTAGCACTGTGTCCTCACTGCTCACCGCCCATTTCACGTAGATGGAGGAGGCCGTGGAGGAGGCAATCTCCGTGCTGAAGGGGGCGTGCTCCTCGCCTCGCATCGTCATCTCGTGCGTCGTCACGTGCATAGCAAAGGGAGATAAGTAATGGTAGGAAAAATGTCCACTCTTGTGTTATGTTTTCCTAACACGGAAACAGCAGATGGGAATTGTCCACTCTTTGTGTTATGATGCCTTCATAACACGTAAACAGCACATGGAAAAAGTTGTCCAGTCTTTGTGTTATGATGCCTTCATAACACGGAAATAGTACGGAATAAGAATTGCCTACATTCTCATGTAACGCTGTCCTCATTAGAAAGACAGAAAGCAGAATGTAAGAAAGTTTTCTACATGTTATGCTGTTCCTATAGCGAGTAGACTTGGTCACTCTTGTCTTATATTGTCCTCAAAACAAAGAGAGAAAGTAGATGCTAGAACAGCCTACATGGTAACTGTTATGTTATGCTGTTTTCATTTGAAGAAGACAATGTGGATGGTCTCCACTCCTGTTTGATGTTGTCCTCACATGTCCCCGGTTCTCCCCCTTGCCATCATTACGAAGTGATGACACACACTGCAAAGTCACAGTTGTCCAGTTCTGAGCTGTCTTGACCCAGGTCGTGAATTGCAGCAGGAGTCGGTCAGAAAGGGAGACCCAGCTGTAGAGATCTGTCAGCAGCCGTCCTTCACCTCAAAGCCTGTCAACACAAATGGCGACTGTCAGTCCAAACCGGCAAACCGTGCAAACCGTGCACTTCTATCAATGACAAGATTAACAAAACAAAAACAGAACAGAACAAAAAGCAAATCAAGGCCAGACGAAAAAACAATAAACACACACACACACACACACACACACACACACACACACACACACACACACACGCACACACTCGCGCGCGCGCGCCACACACACACACACACACACACACACCACAGATAAATATCTCATTAAAAAACAGCAGCACAGCAACAAATCGTCACGCACAGAACAGCACGCCGACACAGAGAAGGAGAGAAACATACACAGAAAAAGACAAGAGAGAGAGAGAGAGCCAGAAACACACACGCACACACTCGCGCGCGCGCACGCACCACACACACACACACACACACACAGAAAGAGAGAGAAAGAGAGACAGACAGACAGACAGATAGACAGACAGAGACAGAGACAGACAAACTGAGAGAGAGAGACAGAAAGACAGAAAAAGAAGGAGAGAAGACAGACAGACAGACAGAGACAGAAGACAGACAGACAGACAGACAGACAAAAAGACAGAAAAAGAGGGAGAGACAGACAGACAGACAGACAGACAGAAAGAGAGACAGAGAAAGGACACAAGAGACTGAAGACCGTAACCAGACAAATCAGCTGAAAGCAGCCAGCAGGGCAGTGACTGACAGATACACGCCCAGTAGGTAGACCAACCACCACCACCACCACCACCACCACCACCACCACCACACCGACAATAGTCACACATTGTAAGTACAATTTCCCATCGACAGACACCACCCCCATCCATCCACTTCCACCCAACACCCCCACACTGTTCTAGAGGCCTTCCATTGACCTTGAAGTCTTCTATGAATAAGGTGTAGACCTGGTTGGTCTGACCAGTGTCCAGGAAGTGTTAACGACGGAGTTTCCTCGTGCACGTGGGCTCCAAGGCGTGAATCGTCCTCTGTAAGTCACAGGAGAAAACCTACACAAGACATAAACTCTTGAATATGCGCACGAAGCGTGGCTGAAACCATCAGCATCACTGCAACCAACATTTGTCACATCGATATTCGGCGATCCCGCCATCTCTGGCCTGCATGATGGCCATCACAATATGGCGGTAAAGCGAACAGCAAGTAACAGCCCCTCCCATCACAACATGGCTGTAACAGCTCCTCCCATCATAATATGGCTGTAACAGCCCCTCCCATCACAATATGGCTGTACCAGCCCTCCCAGCACAATATGGCTGTAACAGCCCATCCCAGCACAATATGGCTGTAACAGCCCCTCCCATCACAATATGGCTGTAAAGCGGAACAGCAAGTAACAGCCCCTCCCATCACAATATGGCTGCAAAAGCCCCTCCCATAACAATATGGCTGTAACAGCCCCTCCCATCACAATATGGCTGTAACAGCCCCTCCCATCACAATATGGCTGTAACAACCCCTCCCATCACAATATGGCTGTAAAGTGGAACAGCAAGTAACAGCCCCTCCCATCACAATATGGCTGTAAAGTGGAACAGCAAGTAACAGCCCCTCCCATCACAATATGGCTGTAAAGTGGAACATCAAGTAACAGCCCCTCCCATCACAATATGGCTGCAAAGTGGAACAGCAAGTAAAAGCCCCTCCCATCACAATATGGCTGTAAAGTGGAACAGCAAGTAACAGCCCATCCCATCACAATATGGCTGTAAAGTGGAACAGCAAGTAACAGCCCCTCCCATCACAATATGTCTGTAAAGTGGAACAGCAAGTAACAGCCCCTCCCATCACAATATGGCTGTAAAGTGGAAAAGCAAGTAACAGCCCCTCCCATCACAATATGGCTGTGAATCAGAACAGCAAGTAACAGCCCCTCCCATCACAATATGGCTGTGAATCAGAACAGCAAGTAACAGCCCATCCCATCACAATATGGCTGTGAATCAGAACAGCAAGTAACAGCCCCTCCCATCACAATATGGCTGTGAATCAGAACAGCAAGTAACAGCCCCTCCCATCACAATATGGCTGTAACAGCCCCTCCCATCACAATATGGCCGTAACAGTCCCTCCCATCACAATATGGCTGTAAAGTGGAACAGCAAGTAACAGCCCCTCCCATCACAATATGGCTGTAACAGCCCCTCCCATCACGATATGGCTGTAAAGTGGAAAAGCAAGTAACAGCCCCTCCCATCACAATATGGCTGTAAAGTGGAACAGCAAGTAACAGCCCCTCCCATCACAATATGGCTGTGAATCAGAACAGCAAGTAACAGCCCATCTCATCACAATATGGCTGTGAATCAGAACAGCAAGTAACAGCCCCTCCCATCACAATATGGCTGTGAATCAGAACAGCAAGTAACAGCCCATCCCATCACAATATGGCTGTGAATCAGAACAGCAAGTAACAGCCCCTCCCATCACAATATGGCTGTAAAGTGGAACAGCAAGTAACAGCCCCTCCCATCACAATATGGCTGTGAATCAGAACAGCAAGTAACTGCCCCTCCCATCACAATATGGCTGTAAAGTGGAACAGCAAGTAACAGCCCCTCCCATCACAATATGGCTGTGAATCAGAACAGCAAGTAACTGCCCCTCCCATCACAATATGGCTGTAAAGTGGAACAACAAGTAACAGCCCATCCCATCACAATACGGCTGTAAAATGGAACAGCAAGTAACAGCCCCTCCCATCACAATATGGCTGTTAAGTGGAACAGCAAGTAACAGCCCCTCCCATCACAATATGGCTGTAAAGTGGAACATCAAGTAACAGCCCCTCCCATCACAATATGGCTGTAAAGTGGAACAGCAAGTAACAGCCCTCTCCATCACAATATGTCTGTAAAGTGGAACAGCAAGTAACAGCCCCTCCCATCACAATATGGCTGTAAAGTGGAACAGCAAATAACAGCCCCTCCCATCACAATATGTCTGTAAAGTGGAACAGCAAGTAACAGCCCCTCCCATCACAATATGGCTGTAAAGCGGAACATCAAGTAACAGTCCCTCCCATCACAATATGGCTGTAAAGTGGAACAGCAAGTAACAGCCCCTCCCATCACAATATGGCTGTGAATCAGAACAGCAAGTAACAGCCCCTCCCATCACAATATGGCTGTGAATCAGAACAGCAAGTAACAGCTCCTCCCATCACAATATGGCTGTGAATCAGAACAGCAAGTAACAGCCCCTCCCATCACAATATGGCTGTAAAGGGGAACAGCAAGTAACAGCCCCTCCCATCACAATATGGCTGTGAATCAGAACAGCAAGTAACAGCCCCTCCCATCACAATATGGCTGTAAAGCGGAACAGCAAGTAACAGCCCCTCCCATCACAATATGGCTGTAAAGCGGAGCAGCAAGTAACAGCCCCTTCCATCACAATATGGCTGTGAATCAGAACAGCAAGTAACAGCCCCTCCCATCACAATATGGCTGTAAAGCGGAACAGCAAGTAACAGCCCCTTCCATCACAATATGGCTGTAAAATGGAATAGCAAGTAACAGCCCCTCCCATCACAATATGGCTGTGAAGTGGAACAGCAAGTAACAGCCCCTCCCATCACCCTCCCCCCCCCCCCATGACCACCAGGCCCTGGTTCCACAAATGAGAAAGAAATCAGAGAGAGAAATGAATGGCATATACTACAGCAGCAAGCTGTCCCAGGGGAAGGCAGTCCTACTTTCACATGAAAAATCCATTGTGACAACAACAACAACAAAGAAAGGGAGAAAGACTTATAAATACAAATGCAAATCCTAAATGTGATTGTCACAAACATCCAAGAAATCAATGTAAACATAATGGCCAGAGACACTGAAATCAATGTAAACATTATGGCCAGAGACACTGAAATCAATGTAAACATTATGGCCAGAGACACTGAAATCAACGTAAACATCAACACACATCGAAATCAATATAAATATCAACACACACTGAAATCAGTGTAAACATCAACAGACACTGTAATCAGTGTAAACATCAACACACACTGAAATCAGTGTAAACATCAACAGACACTGTAATCAATGTAAACATCAACACACACTGAAATCAGTGTAACCATCAACAGACACTGTAATCAATGTAAACATCAACACACAATGAAATCAATGTAAGCATCAACAGACACTGTAATCAATATAAACATCAACACACAATGAAATCAATGTGAACATCAACACATACTGAAATCAATCAAACATCCACAAACACATTGAAATCAATGTAAACATCAACAACACTGACATCAACGTAAACATCAACACATTGAAATCTATGTTAACACCAACACACACTGAAACCAATGCAAACAATAACAACAACACACACTAAAATCAATATGACATAATGACCACAGACACTGAAATCAATGTAAACATCAGTAACATTGTCAACGGACAGTGTACATGTATTCGGTATTCTCAATGGTGACCTTGTCTACCTGTCAGAACAGGTAAGTTATTGTCACCCACACATGGCTTTGTCCATGTCAACACAGGTGGGCTGTTGTCACCCACACATGGCTTTGTCCATGTCAACACAGGTAAGCTATTGTCACCCACACATGGCTTTGTCCATGTCAACACAGGTAAGCTATTGTCACCCACACATGGCTTTGTCCCTGTCAACACAGGTAAGCTATTGTCACCCACACATGGCTTTGTCCTTGTCAACACAGGTGGGCTGTTGTCACCCACACATGGCTTTGTCCATGTCAACACAGGTGGGCTGTTGTCGCCAACACATGGCTTTGTCCATGTCAACACAGGTGGGCTGTTGTCACCCACACATGGCTTTGTCCATGTCAACACAGGTAAGTTATTGTCATCCACACATGGCTTTGTCCCTGTCAACACAGGTAAGCTATTGTCACCCACACATGGCTTTGTCCATGTCAACACAGGTAAGCTGTTGTCACCCACACATGGCTTTGTCCATGTCAATACAGGTAAGTTGTTGTCACCCACACATGGCTTTGTCCTTGTGAACACAGGTAAGCTATTGTCACCCACACATGGCTTTGTCCATGTCAACACAGGTAAGTTATTGTCACCCACACATGGCTTTGTCCATGTCAACACAGGTGGGCTGTTGTCACCCACACATGGCTTTGTCCCTGTCAACACAGGTAAGCTGTTGTCACCTACACATGGCTTTGTCCATGTCAACACAGGTAAGCTGTTGTCACCCACACATGGCTTTGTCCATGTCAACACAGGTAAGCTGTTGTCACCCACACATGGCTTTGTCCATGTCAACACAGGTAAGCTGTTGTCACCCACACATGGCTTTGTCCATGTCAACACAGGTAAGTTATTGTCATCCACACATGGCTTTGTCCCTGTCAACACAGGTAAGCTATTGTCACCCACACATGGCTTTGTCCCTGTCAACACAGGTAAGCTGTTGTCACCAACACATTGCTGTCTGATCTCAGACTATGTTTACCATTCTACAAATAAAAGTACCTTCTCAGTTTGTGAACGTGTATCCAAACTACACCATTATCAGCCTGTTTGAAGGTCTGCTATTCCACACATGAAGCCTCCACTGAAGCCTGTTGTTGACAGTCTTTGAAGGTTTACCATTCAAAAATTGACGCTTCCATCTTTACCTGGCATAACGCAAGAACAACCATTGTCAGTGTACTTGTACTTGAGTACTCACTCCCCATAGCATGTTACTTAAGATTTGATGCTGTACACTAATGGCTCACTCTTTGTTCTGTATCCAGCAAGCACAACAGAGATTTCATCGAGTTTCTAATGTCGAAATCATGGAATAGATTCTAGGCAAGCACGAACACAATGAAATCGCCATTTGGTATTCAAAAGCTTTGAGTGCAGAGTGGTTGACCTTTTGAAGTGAAAGCCCAACAGGAGCTGACTGTGATCAATGGAGACTATTGACCTGCCCTCGGTAGTCTCTGGCTACTGCAGTGTATCAATGGCCACCATTGCCGCTACAAGTGGATTGACTCGCTTGCTTGCCTGTTTGCTTGCTTGCTCTGCAAAGCATGAAGATAATTTGTAGCGGTGTCACCCCTTCTTTTCCCTCTGTTTCAACAGAAAGGCGGGTCGCCCTGCACACCCCCCCCCCCAAGTTCAACGAAAGTATCATCTAATAGGAAAGGCAGATCGCCCCTCCTCCCTTCCCCAGTTTAACAGGTCATTTCACAGGAAGAGGGGAAGGGGGCGTCACCCCATCTTTCACTTAGGTCAGTACGTCATTTCTCAGAAAAGAGGGCGTCACCTCATTTTCTCCCTCCCTGCCCCCCTCCCCCCACACACATCCCACAGGACAGGGAAATGGAAGTGTTACATCACATCTGTGCATAAGGGGGTGGGTGGGGGTGGGGTGGGGAATAATGGTGAGGGGACAGGACACTTTAAACAGATAGGAGAGAATGATTTCGGTATTCATGGGGACAGACTTTTACCTACATTTAATGTAGAATTAATGTAGGCTTAATGATGGTTTGGCCTGTAGAAGTAATGTAGGCTTAATGATGGTTTGGCCTGTAGAAGTAATGTAGGCTTAATGATGGTTTGGCCTGTAGAAGTAATGTAGGCTTAATGATGGTTTGGCCTGTAGAAGTAATGTAGGCTTAATGATGGTTTGGCCTGTAGAAGTAATGTAGGCTTAATGATGGTTTGGCCTGTAAATTAATGTAGGCTTAATGGTGGCTTGGCCTGTAAATTAATGTAGGCTTACTGATGGTTTGGCCTGTAAATTAATGTAGGCTTAATGGTGGCTTGGCCTGTAGAATTAATGTAGGTTTAATGATGGCATGGCCTGTAGACTTAATTAGGTTTAATGATGGCTTGGCCTGTAAATTAATGTAGGCTTAATGATGGTTTGGCCTGTAAATTAATGTAGGCTTAATGATGGCTTGGCCTGTAGAATTAATGTAGGCTTAGTGATGGCCTGGCCTGTAGAGTCAATGTAGGCTTAGTGATGGCCTGTAGAGTCAATGTAGGCTTAGTGATGGCCTGGCCTGTAGAGTCAATGTAGGCTTAGTGATGCCTGTACAGTCAAGTAGCTTAGTGATGGCCTGTTAGAGTCAATGTATAGGCGTAGTAGTAGGCTGTAATGTCAATGTAGGCTTAGTGATGGCCTGTACAGTCAATGTAGGCGTAGTGATGGCCTGTACAGTCAATGTAGGCTTAGTGATGGCCTGTACAGTCAATGTAGGCTTAGTGATGGCCTGGCGTACAGTCAATGTAGGCTTAGTGATGGCCTGTACAGTCAATGTAGGCTTAGTGATGGCCTGCTGTACAGTCAATGTAGGCTTAGTGATGGCCTGTACAGTCAATGTAGGCTTAGTGATGGCCTGTACAGTCAATGTAGGCTTAGTGATGGCCTGTACAGTCAATGTAGGCTTAGTGATGGCCTGTACAGTCAATGTAGGCTTAGTGATGGCCTGTACAGTCAATGTAGGCTTAGTGATGGCCTGTACAGTCAATGTAGGCTTAGTGATGGCCTGTACAGTCAATGTAGGCTTAGTGATGGCCTGTACAGTCAATGTAGGCTTAGTGATGGCCTGTACAGTCAATGTAGGCTTAGTGATGGCCTGTACAGTCAATGTAGGCTTAGTGATGGCCTGTACAGTCAATGTAGGCTTAGTGATGGCCTGTTACAGTCAATGTAGGCTTAGTGATGGCCTGTACAGTCAATGTAGGCTTAGTGATGGCCTGTACAGTCAATGTAGGCTTAGTGATGGCGCCTGTACAGTCAATGTAGGCTTAGTGATGGCCTGTACAGTCAATGTAGGCTTAGTGATGGCCTGGCCTGTAGAGTCAATGTAGGCTTAGTGATGGCCTGTACAGTCAATGTAGGCTTAGTGATGGCCTGTGACGTCAATGTAGGGGTAGGATGGCCTGACTAAGTCAATGTAGGCGTAAGTATGGCCTGACAGTAAGTCAATGTAGGCTTAGTGATGGCCTGTACAGTCAATGTGGCTTAGTGAGGCCTGTAGAGTCATGTAGGCTTAGTGAGGCCTGACGTCAATGTAGGCTTAGTGATGGCCTGTACAGTCAATTAGCTTAGTGATGGCCTGTACAGTCAATGTAGGCTTAGTGATGGCCTGGCCTGTACAGTCAATGTAGCTTAGTGATGGCCTGTACAGTCAATGTGCTTAGTGATGGCCTGTAGTCATGTAGGCCTAGTGATGGCCTGTAAGTCAATGTTAGTGCGTAGTAGAGCTTGGATGTAATCAATGTAGCTTAGTGATGGCCTGTTCAAGTCAATGTAGGTTAGTGAGTGGCAGTGTATAGTCATGTAGTACATATGTGGCTGTAGGTCGTAACATGTAGGCTTAGTGATGGCCTGTGACAGTTAAGTTAGTGAGGCTGTGATAGTGTATGATGGCAAGTCAATGTAGCTTAGTGATGGCCTGTAGTCATGTAGGCTAGTGATGGCCTGATGATAGCAGTCAATGTGGCTAGTGATGGCCTACAGTCAAGTAGGCTGTAGTAATGTGGCCTGTGTAGATTACTCAATGTAGGCTTAGTGATGGCCTGTACAGTCAATGTAGGCTTAGTGATGGCCTGCCGTACAGTCAATGTAGGCTTAGTGATGCCTGAGCATGTAATCATGCTGTAGCATGTAGGCTTGTGAGCTGTGGCTTAGAATGGCCTTAGTGGGCTGTACAGTCAATGTAGGCTTATGTGTGAAGTCAACTGTAGAGTATGTAGGCTTAGTGAGGCCTGTAAGTCAATGTAGCGTAGTGATGGCCTGTGTCAATGTAGGCTTAGTAGGATGGCCTGTAGAGTCAATGTAGGACTTAGTGATGATGGCCTAATGTAGTTAGTGAGGCTTCAGTGTAGGCCTTAGTCAATGCTGCTTAAGTAATGGTAGTAATGTGGCTTAGTGAGGCTTGTAGATGCAATGTAAGCTTAAGTAGGCGTAGGAGTCCAGTAAGTATGTGGCTAGTGATGGCTTCAAGTCAATTAGGCTTAGTGATGGCCTGTAAGCAATGTGGCTTAGTGATGGCCTGTACAGTCAATGTAGGCTTAGTGATGGCCTGTCGTAGTAGCAGTGATGGCCTAGTGAAGCCTGTAGCTAGTATGGCCTGTAGCAATGTGCCTTAGTATGCCTGTACGTCAATGTATGGCTTAGTGAATGTAGGCAATGTAGGTTAGTGATGGCCTGTACAGTCAATGTAGGCTTAGTGATGGCCTGTCAAGTCAGTAGGCTTATGATGGCCTGACAGTCAATGTAGGCTTAGTGATGGCCTGTAGTCAATGTAGGCTTGTAGGCCTGTACAGTCATATGTAGGCTGTAGTGATGGCTGTACAGTCATATGTAGGCTATGATGCGGCTGTAGTCATGCCTTATATGGCAATGTAGCTTAATGAGCTGTGTGCTGTACAGTCAATGTAGGCTGTATGCCTGGCCTGTAGGTCAATGTACTAGTGTGGCCTGATGTGAATGTAGGCTTAGTGATGGCCTGTACAGTCAATGTAGGCTTAGTGATGGCCTGAGTCAATGTAGGCTTGATGGCCTGTACATCAATGTAGGCTTAGTGATGGCCTGCTACAGTCAATGTAGGCTTAGTGATGGCCTGTACAGTCAATGTATGGTTGTGATGGCCTGTACAGTCAATGTAGGCTTAGTGATGGCCTGCTGCAGTCAAGGTGTAGCTGATGGCCTTACAGTCAATGAGGCTTAGTGATGGCCGTGTAGAGTCAATGTAGACTTAGTGATGGCCTGGCCTGTACAGTCAATGTAGGCTTAGTGATGCTGGCCTGTACAGTCAATGTAGGCTTAGTGCATGGCCTGTAGAGTCAATGTAGGCTTAGTGATGGCCTGTAAGTCAATGTAGGCTTAGTGATGGCCTGTAGAGTCAATGTAGGCTTAGTGATGGCCTGTAAGTCAATGTAGGCTTAGTGATGGCCTGTACAGTCAATGTAGGCTTAGTGATGGCCTGTACAGTCAATGTAGGCTTAGTGATGGCCTGTAGTCAATGTAGGCTTAGTGATGGCCTGTACAGTCAATGTAGGCTTAGTGATGGCCTGTACAGTCAATGTAGGCTTAGTGATGGCCTGTAAGTCAATGTAGGCTTAGTGATGGCCTGTAGAGTCAATGTAGGCTTAGTGATGGCCTGTACAGTCAATGTAGGCTTAGTGATGGCCTGTAAGTCAATGTAGGCTTAGTGATGGCCTGTACAGTCAATGTAGGCTTAGTGATGGCCTGTAGAGTCAATGTAGGCTTAGTGATGGCCTGTACAGTCAATGTAGGCTTAGTGATGGCCTGTACAGTCAATGTAGGCTTAGTGATGGCCTGTACAGTCAATGTAGGCTTAGTGATGGCCTGGCCTGTACAGTCAATGTAGGCTTAGTGATGGCCAGTACAGTCAATGTAGACTTAGTGATGGCCTGTAGTCAATGTAGGCTTAGTGATGGCCTGTACAGTCAATGTAGGCTTAGTGATGGCCTGGCCTGTACAGTCAATGTAGGCTTAGTGATGGCCTGGCCTGTACAGTCAATGTAGGCTTAGTGATGGCCTGGCCTGTAGATACTGTTATTTCCCTCACGGTGTACATGATCAGGACTCATCTGGTGATGCATGTGGCCATTTTTTCCAGTTGTTGCTGGCTGCCATGGAGCTTGGTGGTCACAACAGTTGAAGTCGGCCATGACTCCTGTGGCTCCGCTTGATGCTGTGACAGCACTGCAACATTTGTTCAGTTATTTGATCTCTTTGACCACAGTATTAGGACGGTGAAGGCGTCAGTTTGAATGTGTGGTTCATATGGGGTTAAGCTGATTGTGACTGGTTTGGAGTTTCATCACAATCATTTGCTGTTCTCTGAACAAAGAGCGGTAGTCGTCTCTGTCTTCAGGAGTGATCTGTTGATGTTTACTCTTTTCGCTGTAGTGACACGTGACACTGTTGTCCGGTTGGTCTTCCTGCTCTCCTTGTCTCCCAGCTCATCTACCGTCTCCTTTCCTGGTATCCCACGGTGAGCTGGGATCCATTGAAAGACTAATCGTCTGTTTTTTCTTGACCTGCAAGAAGGTGTTAGATGAAGGAGCTTGTCTTCTTCTTCTTGTTGCCATCACACGTTGAGACCAGTCCGAGCGATGAATGTAGTGGTCGCCTGCAGTGACGCCACTGGGCCGTACAGCTTGTCCTCAATGGGGGTCGGCTCCGGCCAACCTGCCTTCTCAGCCGCCGGAAGTTCCCGCAGTCTTGCAGGATGTGGTGCATGTCCTGCTCTGCCTCTCCACAGGGACACATTGGGGATGGCACAACCTTCAGTTTCGAGTGGAGGTGTTTGTTCAGCCTGTTGTGCCCTGTCCGCAGCCTGAAGATGGTAACCTGCTCAGGTCTTGTGAGCAGGTGGAGGCTGTCTTTCTGTGCCGGGGTTCGGAACAGAGCTTTGGTGATGGTGTTAAGCTCTGCAAGGCTTACGGCGTTGTCGTCTTGTTCTTGCTCGGCACCGAGTTTTGCCAGATCGTCGGCTTTCTCGTTTCCCTCAATGCCGCAGTGGGAGGGGATCCACTGCAGCACGGTCCGAAGGCTCTTGATGTTGTTAAGGGCCTTCTTCAGTGAGGGTAGCCTGTCGCTATTGTATGCCTGCAGCACAGAGAGCGCGTCTGTAAGAAAGACGACCTGTGTGGTCCGGTCTGCTCTCGTAGCGATGGTGTGTGCTGCCTGGGTGAGCGCATCTACCTCTGCCTTGTAGTTGGTGCAATGAAGGCCGGTCGGTAGCGCCTCTTCTGCCCGTTCTCCACTGGGGTACTGGATGTGGACCCCAGCACCTCCACTCTTGACGGCATTGGTGGCCGAGCCGTCTGTGTACACCCTGATCCACGATTCTGCAGGGTATCTTTCCTCAAGCGTTGCCAATGTCAGTGTCTTCAGGACTTGGTCGCTGTGTTCGCCTTTGTTGCTGATATAGGGAATAGTTGTTTGGACAGTTATGGTCTCTTCTCTGTCTTCCCAAGGCGGAGCGTCGAGGGAGAAGGAGAGGGGAAGGACCTGGCTAGGGAGGGTCTCTTGGTGCTTCCTATTCAGAGCTCTGGTCTCCACAGCAAAACTTGATCGTTGTAGTCTGCCTGATGATAACATTTGGAGCCTTTAAGGAGCTTGTCATTCCAACACTCTTTGAACGTAGAACAGCCTGGGGGATCTTCGGGGAATGAGGTGGTTCAGACCTCAACTTATCCCAAGACCTGTATTTAGTCCGTGCCCATCTCTGCTTCCTGGCTGGCTTGTCCCCAAAGAAAAGAGGTACAGCTTTACAGCTGTGTGGACTGGGGCTGTGATTTTGGTGTTCAGCTCACCACTTGAACTGAGTCATCCGTCTATTGGGTGATACTGCATGATCATTTTTTCTTGTTTGCTTTGTTTTTCCTGCAGCTCGTGTTTTCACAACTAGGTCATACCGTTCCTGACCATAAAGTTATATCATCTTTGACCATGAAGTTATACAATTTTTGACCACGTGATCATGCCGTCTTTGACACAAGGTTATACCGTCTTTGACACAGGTTTATACCGTCTTTGACACAATTCTATACCGTCTTTAATACAAGGTTATACCGTCTTTGACACAGGGTTATACCGTCTTTGACACAATGCTATACCGTCTTTGACACAATGCTATACCGTCTTTGACACAAGGTTATACCGCCTTTGACACAAGGCTATACCGTCTTTGACACAGGGCTATACCGTCTTTGACACAAGATTATATCGTCTTCGACACAAGGCTATACCGTCTTTGACACAAGGTTATATCGTCTTCAGGTACCTACAAGGTTATACCGTCTTTGACACAAGGTTATTTCCGTCTTTGACACAAGGTTAACCGTCTTTGACACAAGGTTATACCGTCTTTGACACAAGGTTATATCGTCTTTGACACAAGGCTATACCGTCTTTGACACAAGGTTATACCATCTTTGACACAATGCTATACCGTCTTTGACACAATGCTATACCGTCTTTGACACAAGGTTATACCGTCTTTGACACAAGGTTATACCGTCTTTGACACAGGGCTATAAAGTCTTTGACACAAGGTTATACCGTCTTTGACACAAGGCTATACCGTCTTTGACACATATATGCTATACCGTCTTTGACACAAAGCATAGTTTTGACCAATCATCTTTGACACAAGGTTATACCGTCTTTGACACAATGTTATACCATCTTTGACACAAGGTTATACCGTCTTTGACACAAGGTTATACCGTCTTTGACACAATGCTATACCGTCTTTGACACAAGGTTATACCGTCTTTGACACAATGCTATAACGTCTTTGACACAAGGTTATACCGTCTTTGACACAAGGTTATACCGTCTTTGACACAATGCTATACCGTCTTTGACACAAGGTTATACTGTCTTTGACACAATGCTATACCGTCTATGACACAAGGATATAACGTCTTTGACACAATGCTATACCGTCTTTGACACAAAGTTACACCTTACCGTTTTCCCTTTTACACAAGGTTATACTGTCTTTGACACAATGCTATACCGTCTTTGACACAAAGTTACACCGTCTTTGACACAAGGTTATATCGTCTTTGACACAAGGTTATACTGTCTTTGACACAATGCTATACGTCTTTGACACAAGGTTATATCGTCTTTGACACAATGCTATACCGTCTTTGACGCAAGGTTATACCGTCTTTGACGCAAGGTTATACCGTCTTTGACGCAAGGTTATACCGTCTCTGACACAAATTTATATCGTCTCTGACCACAAAGCTATACCGTTACTGACCACAAGATTATATTGTCCTTGACTCAGATATAATACCTGTCATACATAGCTATCACGGTGATCTGACCCAGGTATGATACCTGTCATACATAGCTATCACAGTGATGTGACCCAGGTATGATACCTGTCATACATAGCTATCACAGTGATGTGACCCAGGTATGATACCTGTCATACATAGCTATCATAGTGATGTGACCCAGGTATAATATCTGTCACACATAGCTATCACAGTGATGTGACCCAGGTATGATATCTGTCATACATAGCTATCACAGTGATGTGACCCAATACCTGTCAGACATAGCTATCACAGAGATCTGTCACAGGTATGATTCCTGTCATACATAGTATCATCCCACAATGTGATGTGACCCAATACCTGTCAGACATAGCTATCACTGTGATGTGACCCAATACCTGTCAGACATAGCTATCACAGTGATGTGACCCAATACCTGTCAGACATAGCTATCACAGTGATGTGACCCAATACCTGTCAGACATAGCTATCACAGTGATGTGACCCAATACCTGTCAGACATAGCTATCACTGTGATGTGACCGAATACCTGTCAACATAGCTATCACAGTGATGTGACCCAATACCTGTCATACATAGCTATCACTGTGATGTGACCCAATACCTGTCAGACATAGCTATCACAGTGATGTGACCCAATACCTGTCAGACATAGCTATCACAGTGATGTGACCCAATACCTGTCAGACATAGCTATCACAGTGATGTGACCCAATACCTGTCATACATAGCTATCACTGTGATGTGACCCAATACCTGTCAGACATAGCTATCACAGTGATGTGACCCAATACCTGTCAGACATAGCTATCACAGTGATGTGACCCAATACCTGTCAGACATAGCTATCACGAGTGATGTGACCCAATACCTGTCAGACATAGCTATCACGTGATGTGACCCAATACCTGTCAGACATAGCTATCACAGTGATGTGACCCAATACCTGTCAGACATAGCTATCACAGTGATGTGACCCAATACCTGTCAGACATAGCTATCACAGTGATGTGACCCAATACCTGTCAGACATAACTATCACAGTGATGTGACCCAATACCTGTCAGACATAGCTATCACAGATGTGAATGTGACACCCAGTGATGTGATACCTGTCAGACATAGCTATCACAGTGATGTGACCCAATACCTGTCAGACATACTATCACAGTGATGTGACCCAATACCTGTCAGACATAGCTATCACTGTGATGTGACCAGGTATGATACCTGTCATACATAGCTATCACAGTGATGTGACCCAGTATGTCAGTCATAATACTATCACAGTGATGTGACCCAATACCTGTCAGACATAGCTATCATAGTGATGTGACACAGGTATGATACCTGTCATACATAGCTATCACAGTGATGTGACCCAGGTATGATACCTGTCATACATAGCTATCACAGTGATGTGACCCAATACCTGTCAGACATAGCTATCATAGTGATGTGACAGTTGTACCTGTATACTAGTCCAGTGATGTGACCAGTATGTACCTGTCATACATAGCTATCACAGTGATGTGACCCATAGGTAGACATAGCTCGTGAGTGCCGTGATACATACTAGCTATCACAGTGATGTGACCCAGGTATGATACCTGTCATACATAGCTATCACAGTGATGTGACACAGGTATGATACCTGTCATACATAGCTTGTATTCCAAATAAAGAAAGAACTGCTACTTCAGAATCGGCTTGTTCACCCACAGCCGATGCTGTTCCTCTCCAACTGAGTCCTTAACCAGGCGCAGTTATTGTCTAATCAGCCAAACGAGCCATCGGTTATTGAATTGAATTGCTTGCCTGCTTGACTTCCCCTCTTGCTGTTGTCCAAAGCTTTATCGCTACTTCATCTGTATACAGACGACAGGAAGACTTTTATGTTTAAACTGCGTTCGTCATTTGTTTTACTCAACATGCCCTTGCCTCTGCTTTGTTGTGTCATGACTTGTCCCGGGAAGAGAGAGTGAATGGGGAGAAAGATGTGCGGGCACCGGTCTCGCTGTAAAGGCTGTGATGGCATTTCTTTGAAGGGCAGGTCGAGATTTGATTGTTTCTTTCCACGGCACCAACTGCTGTCGACAGAAACTCCAGTCCTGGCTCTCTCCACACTGCCAGATGACTGGTAAAGGTCAAGGCAACTGAACACAACCAATAGACCCAGCACTCTCTTTGCCCGTTCCCTGCCTGACAGACAGACGGTCAGACGGACAGAGAAAGAGACGGACAGACATACAGACGGACAGACAGACAGACGGACAGACAGAAACAGACGGACAGACATAAGACGGACAGACAGACGGACAGACGGACGGACGTTCGGACGGACGGACGGACAGACAGACAGAAAGAGATGGTTTCAAAATGGGAGGGTGAGGGTGAGGGTGACACACACAGCCAACAAGATCACAAAGATTTATAAATGTTTGTGACACACAGAGTCAACAAGATCACAAAGCTTTATAAATGTTTGTGACACACAGAGTCAACAAGATCACAAAGCTTTATAAATGTTTGTGACACACAGAATCAACAAGATCACAAAGCTTTATAAATGTTTGTGACACACAGAGTCAACAAGATCACAAAGCTTTATAAATGTTTGTGACACACACAGTCAACAAGATCACAAAGCTTTATAAATGTTTGTGACACACACAGTCAACAAGATCACAAAGCTTTATAAATGTTTGTGACACACAGAGCCAACAAGATCACAAAGCTTTATAAATGTTTGTGACACACAGAGCCAACAAGATCACAAAGCTTTATAAATGTTTGTGACACAGAGTCAACAAGATCACAAAGCTTTATAAATGTTTGTGACACACAGAGTCAACAAGATCACAAAGCTTTATAAATGTTTGTTGTTTGCTAAGACACCTAAAACGTCACGATCCTTGTTATTTGTTGTTACTGTCAGAAACATATCGTTAACCAAAGACTTTGAAGGTATAATAATTACAATATTTAATAATTACAATATTTATATAGCGCAAAATCTTGATAAAATCAAATCTAAGCGCTGAAGCAGACACACACGCACGCACGCACGCACGCACGCACACACACGCACACACACACACACACACACACACACACACACACACACACACACACACACACGCATGGCTATAAATGGGGAGAAAGAATAAAAGCAATAAAAGCAATAAAAGCAAGAATAAAAGCAATGGAAAATTATAGAGAGCATAGCATATACAATTATATATTATAACCATGTGATTCCCCTCCGAGCGGAGACAGGCTGCAGAGGGGGGAGGGGGGGGGTTGAGTGAGGTTAGGATTTTATGCAGAGGAGAAAAGGTGGGTTTTGAGAGCGGACTTGAAGGAGACAAAAGTAGGTTGTTGACGGACTGAGAGAGGAAGGTATTCTGGTAATTTCCCACGAAAACTGCGGAATTGTTGAAGCAACTTGTACCTGACGCATTCACCCTTTGAATCCCGCACCCTATCCACCAGCTGCACAAACTTAACTCTTTAACCCCCTCAACCCATCTGCAGGAAGCTGGTGGTTAGAGTGAGGGAGTTAAAAGGTTACGTTTTTGTTTTGCTAGCATGGTCAGCGATGCCAGATGCTGGTGGATAGGAGGATGCAGGAGGCAAATGGTTATACATACAAATGTGATGACATTTCTGTTTTGCTTTAAAGAAGAAAACATACAACCATACCACATGTTCGGAATGATACCTTGCTCAGAAGATAGACATCAGAATGGATTTGACATGTAAAATTAGGTCTGTCTAACCGGAGACAGGCGTCGCCGCAGTTTAGCGCCACCCATTTTTCTTTCTTCACCTATCAACGTGGATTTTTATGCAGAATATTGCCGAGGGGCAATTGCTTTGTTACCGTAAAAATCTTTGACACGCACAGAAAACAAGCTGAACATGTGCACGGGATCTCGGCCTATTGCTTCATTCAGACAACTAACACCTAGAAAATCTGGTGGAATGGGAGAGTGGGGGATCGATTCCCTGTCCAATCGGTGATTTGAACCCGGGTTGTTCCCGTCCTTAGGAGTGCTGAAACCACAATACTTAGCCTGACACACAGACATCATACCTTTCCCTGTCTAGTGCTACAATACTAAGCCTGACACAGAGTACCTTTCCCTGTCTAGTGCTACAATACTTAGCCTGACACACAGACATAATACCTTTCCCTGTCTAGTGCTACAATACTTAGTAGTTTGGCTTGATCTGGCGAATGCATATGGATCAGTTCCACACGATATGATCCAGCTGGCTCTTGAAATGTATCACATCCCAGAAAACATCCGAACAATGCTGAGGAAGTATTTCCAAGGGTTCTCAATGCGGTTCTCTACCAAAGAATACACCACGGACTGGATAGACCTAGAGGTGGGCATTGCAATGGGCAGTGCAATCTCTCCCATACTGTTCGTGTTGGCAATGGAAGTCATCTTGAAAGCTGCAATGAAGAGTTCAGGTCCAGTGAATCTGGGAGATGGATACCAGATGCCTCCTCTGAAAGCTTTCATGAATGAACAAACAGTCTTGTCCACGGATGAGGAAGAGACACACCAAATCTTAAAGCAGCTGGATGAGCTGGTGGCCTCTTCAAGAATGAGGTTCAAACCAAAGAAATCCCGAAGTCTCTCACTGCGAAAAGGAAAAGTGGCAGATTCAGTCAAATTCATGGTAGCCAACCAAGCCATCCCCACTGTCACAGAAGAGCCAGTAAAAAGTCTCGGAAGATGGTATGATGACTCCCTGAAAGACACACAAAGGGGATGTGAAACCAAGCAAACAGCAGAAGAAGGCCTGAAGAAAATAGATAACTGCGGACTGCCAGGCAAATACAAAGTCTGGTGTCTACAGTTCATGCTGATACCAAAGCTGCTGTGGCCACTGCTAATCTATGACATTTGCACCAGCACAGTCGAAGCAATGGAAGCCAAAATCAACAAATACACAAGAAAATGGCTCGGTGTCCCACCTGGTCTCACTGATGTTGCATTCTACTGTCGTCAAGCAATGCTGAAGCTACCTCTCAAATCCATAGTGGAGGAATACAAAGTTGGAAAAGCAAGACTGTTGAGCATGCTGGAGGAATCGGAAGACAATATCGTGAGATCAGTTCATCCAAAGCTGAGAACTGGCAGAAAGTGGAAAGTCCAAGAGGCTGTAAACAATGCCAAGAGAAACCTCAGCATCAAAGAAATAATTGGACACACGCAAACCAACAGACAGGGACTGGGAGCAACAAAAATGCAGTGGTGGTCCAAAGCCAAAGGGAAGGAAAAAAGAGACATGATCATACAGGAGTTGAAGGAAGAAGAAGATGTCAAAAGAGTGCAGAAGGCAGTCCAGCAAGGTCAACAGGGGCAATGGACAACATGGGACAGTGCACTCCAAAGAAGTCTCAGCTGGAACGATATGTGGCACATGGCTCCTCTAAGGATAAGCTTCCTCCTCAGATCTGTATATGACCTGCTCCCCTCGAATGCAAACTTAGTGAAATGGGGGAAATCAGACGACCCAGCATGTCCGCTCTGTCAGAAGAAACAAACAGTGGGACATGTCCTAAGCTCTTGCAAAGTAGCGCTAGCCCAAGGAAGGTATACATGGAGGCACAACCAAGTTCTGAAAGTGATCACAGACGTGGTTAGCGAACAAACCATGACCCCAAACGCACCAATTGCTATGACAACGTTCTACAAAGCAGGAGGGAAACAGGTCTGGCCCGAAAGTGCTATGACAACCAGCACATTGCCAAAGGGTCTTCTGGATGGAGCAGTCGACTGGGAGTGTACAGCAGACCTCCCAGAGTGGAGAAATTACCCAGATGTCATCAGCAAGACAGGCATGAGACCAGACATCGCTCTCCGCTCTGACTCCTCGAAACAAGTGATTCTGATAGAACTCACTGTGCCATACGAAAGCAGAATGGAAGAAGCACATATCTACAAGACCGAAAAATACGCCGGTCTTGCCAGCACCCTGAAGAAAGCAGGTCTGCGGGTCAAAATCTTCGCCATAGAGGTCGGGGCAAGAGGGTTTGTGGGCACCTCCGCTTATGATCTCATGGAACAACTCGCCATTTCTGGGAAGAAGAGGACTAGAGCCCTTAAAGCGATGGCAGAGGCAGCAGAAAGGAGCTCAAGCTGGATCTGGGCAAGGAGGAACCAAAAGTGAACTTCATAAGGATTAAATTCCCTACAGATGATGTGTGCCCCGTTAGCACATTGGTAAAACCGCGTACCGCAGTTCTGAAGCGCAGAATCGCCCAGGTTCGCTCCCAGGCGTGGGAAAAAAAAATAGACAACAGCAGAAGGGCATCCAGGAGTCATGACCTGGATGTGGCCCGGCCCCCCGAGAGTGTAAGGAGTTCAGGGCCGAAACACTTGTCTAAAGGGGGTTACTTCTCTGAAGACCTTCTGTTGTCTAGTTCTCCCTAGAGTTTCTTTCTACCTTAGCCTGACACAGAGACACAATACCTTTCCCTGTCTAGTGCTACAATACTTAGCCTGACACAGACACACAATACCTTTCCCTGTCTAATGCTACAATACTTAGCCTGACACAGAGACCATACCTTTCCTGTCTAGTGCTACAATACTTAGCCTGACACAGACAACAATACCTTTCCCTGTCTAGTGCTACAATACTTAGCCTGACACAGAACCATACCTTTCCCTGTCTAGTGCTACAATACTTAGCGACACAGAACACAACTTTCCTGTCTAATGCACAATATACTGACAGAGACACATACTTTCCTGTCTAGTGCTACAATACTTAGCCTGACACAGACACACAATACCTTTCCTGTCATGATACAATACTTGCTACATAGAGTACACTTATATCTAGTGTACAATACTAGCTGACACACAGACACAATACCTTTCCCTGTCTAGTGCTACATACTTAGCCTGACACAGATACCATTCCCTGTCTAGTGCTACATACTTAGCCTGACACACAGACATAATACCTCTCTGTCTAGTGCTACATACTTAGAAGAACACAATACCTTTCTCTGTCTAATGCTACAATACTTAGCCTGAAACAGAGACACAATACCTTTCCCTGTCTAGTGCTACACAGAGACACAATACCTTCCCTGTCTAGTGCTACAATACTTAGCCTGACACAGAGACACAATACCTTTCTCTGTCTAGTGCTACAATAATTAGCCTGAAACAGAGACACAATACCTTTCCCTGTCTAGTGCTACAATACTTAGCCTGAACAGAGTACACAATCCTTTCCCTGTCTAGTGCTACAATACTTAGCCTGACACACAACATAACCTTCCTGTCTATGCTACAATACTTAGCCTGACACACAATACCTTTCTCTGTCTATGCTACAATACTTAACCTGACACAGAGACACAATACCTTTCCCAGTCTAATGCTACAATACTTAGCATGACACAACACAATACCTTTCTCTGTCTAGTGCTACAATACTTAACCTGAACACAGAGACACTAATACCTTTCCCGTCTAATGCTACAATACTTAGCCTGACACAGAGACACAATACCTTTCTCTGTCTTAGTGCTACAATACTTAGCCTGAACAGAGACACAATACCTTTCCCTGTCTAGTGCTACAATACTTAGCCTGACACACAGACACAATACCTTTCCCTGTCTAGTGCTACAATACTTAGCCTGACACACAGACACAATACCTTTCCCTGTCTAATGCTACAATACTTAGCCTGACATAAGTACATTTACCTGTCTATAATCTATAATTACAATATTATATAGCCGAAAATCTTGATAAATCAATTCTAGCGCTGAATGCAACACACGCAGGCAGCACGTCGCACACACACGCAGCACTACACACAGACACACAACAACACACACACACACACAACAACACCTACCACACAACCACACAGCATGGCTATAATGGGGGAAAGAATAAAAGCAATTAATAAGCAGAATAAAAGCAATGGAAATTATAGCTGCATAGCATACAATTATATATTTAACCATGTGATTCCCTCCGAGCGGAGACAGGCTGCAGAGGGGAGGGTTGAGTGAGGTTGGATTTATGCAGGAGAGAAAGGTGAGTTTTCGAGAGCGGACTTGAAGGAGACAAAAGTAGGTTGCTGACGGACTGAGAGAGGAAGTTTGTTCCAGGAGAGTGACCCTTTTTGTGTCTAATGCTACAATACTTAGCCTGACACACAGACACAATACCTTTCCCTGTCTAGTGCTACAATACTTAGCCTGACACACAAGACATACTTTCCCTGTCTAATGCTACAATACTGAGCCTGACACAGAGTACCTTTCCCTGTCTAGTGCTACAATACTAATACCGACACACAGACACATACCTTTCCCTGTCTAATGCTACAATACTTAGCCTGATACACAATACCTTTCTCTGTCTAGTGCTACAATACTTAGCCTGAACAGAGACACAATACCTTTCCCTGTCTAGTGCTACAATACTTAGCTTGACACAGAGACACATACCTTTCTCTGTCTAGTGCTACAATACTTAGCCTGAACAGAACAATACCTTTCCCTGTCAAGTGCTACAATACTTAGCCTGACACAGAGACACAAGACCTTTCCTGTCTAATGCTACAATACTTAGCCTGACACACTAATACCTTTCCCTGTCAGTGCTACAATACGTAGCCTGACACAGACACACAATACCTTTCCCTGTCTATGCTACAATACTTAGCCTGACACACAATACCTTTGCCTGCATATGCTACAATACTTAGCCTGACACAGAGTACCTTTCCCTGTCTAATGCTACAAATACTTAGCCTGACACACACATACCTTTCCCTGTCTAATGCTACAATACTTAGCCTGACACAGAGACACAATACCTTTCTCTGTCTAGTGCTATAATACTTAACCTGACAACACAGACACAATACCTTTCCCTGTCTAGTGCTACAATACTTAACCTGACACACAGACATAATACCTTTCCCTGTCTAATGCTACAATACTGAGCCTGACACAGCAGATACCTTTCCCTGTCTAGTGCTACAATACTAAACCAGACACACAGACACAATACCTTTCCCTGTCTAATGCTACAATACTTAGCCTGATACACAATTACCTTTCTCTGTTAGTGCTACAATTACTTAGCCTGTAAACAGAGACACAATACCTTTCCCTGTCTAGTGCTACAATACTTAGCTTGACACAGAGACACAATACCTTTCTCTGTCTAGTGCTACAATACTTAGCCTGACACACAATACCTTTCCCTGTCTAGTGCTACAATACTTAGCCTCACACAGACACAACACATTTCCTGTCTAATGCTAAAATACTTGACTGACACAGAGACATAATACCTTTCCCTGTCTAAGTGCTAAATACTTAGCCTGACACACAATACCTTTCCCTGTCTAGTGCTAAAATACTTAACCTGACACAGGACATAATAACTTTCCCTGTCTAGTGCTAAATACTTAGCCTGACACAGAGACACAATACCTTTCCCTGTCTAGTGCTAAATACTTAACCTGACACGAGACATAATAACTTTCCCTGTCTAATGCATAAAATACTTAGCCTGAACAGAGACACAATACCTTTCCCTGTCTAGTGCTACAATACTTAGCCTGACACAGAGACATAATACCTTTCCCTGTCAAGTGCATACAATACTTAGCCTGACACAGAGACACAAGACCTTTCCCTGTCTATGCTACAATACTTAGCCAGACACATAATACCTTTCCTGTCCAGTGCTACAATACGTAGCCTGACACAGACACACAATACCTTTCCCTGTCTAATGCTACAATACTTAGCCTGACACACAATACCTTTGCCTGCATAATGCTACAATACTTAGCCTGACACAGAGTACCTTTCCCTGTCTAATGCTACAATACTTAGCCTGACACACAATACCTTTCCCTGTCTAATGCTACAATACTTAGCCTGACACAGAGACACAATACCTTTCCCTGTCTAGTGCTACAATACTTAGGCTGACATAGAGTACATTTCCCTGTCTAGTGCTACAATACTTAGCCTGACACACAGACATAATACCTTTCTCTGTCTAGTGCTACAATACTTAGCCTGACAAACAATACCTTCTCAGTCTAATGCTACAATACTTAGCCTGACACAGAGACACAATAACTTTCCCTGTCTAATGCTACAATACTTAGCCTGACACAGAGACACAATACCTTTCCTGTCTAGTGCTACAATACTTAGCTGACACAGAGACACAATACCTTTCTCTGTCTAGTGCTACAATACTTAACCTGACACACAGACATAATACCTTTCCCTGTCTAATGCTACAATATTTAGCCTGACACAGAGACACAATACCTTTCCCTGTCTATGCTACAATACTTAGCCTGACACAGAGACACAATACCTTTCTCTGTCTAGTGCTAAAAGACTTAGCCTGAAACAGAGACACAATACCTTTCCCTGTCTAGTGCTACAATACTTAGACTGACACAGAGACACAATACCTTTCTCTGTCTAGTGCTACAATACTTAATCTGACACACAGACATAATACCTTTCCCTGTCTATGCTACATATATTTAGCCTGACACAGAGACACAATACCTTTCCCTGTCTAATGCTACAATACTTAGCCTGACACAGAGACACAATACCTTTCTCTGTCTAGTGCTAAAATACTTAGCCTGAAACAAAGACACAATACCTTTCCCTGTCTAGTACTACAATACTTAGCCTGACACAGAGACACAATACCTTTCCCTGTCTAGTGCTACAATACTTAGCCTGACACACAATACCTTTGTATGTCTAATGCTACAATACTTAGCCTGACACAGAGACACAATACATTTCTCTGTCTAGTGCTACAATACTTAGCCTGAACAGAGACACAATACCTTTCCTGTCTAGTGCTACATACTTAACCTGATACACAGACATAATACCTTTCTCTGTCTAGTGCTACAATACTTAGCCTGACACACAATACCTTTCCCTGTCTATGCTACAATACTTAGCCTGACCAGAGACACAATACCTTTCTCTGTCTAGTGCTACAATACTTAGCCTGAACAGAGACACAATACCTTTCCCTGTCTAGTGCTATAATACTTAACCTGACACACAACATAATACCTTTCCCTGTCTAGTCATACAATACTTAGCCTGACACAGAGACACAATACCTTTCTCTGTCTAGTGCTACAATACTTAGCCTGAACAGAGACACAATACCTTTCCCTGTCTAGTGCTACAATACTTAGCCTGACACAGAGTACCTTTCTCTGTCTAGTGGTACAATACTTAACCAGACACACAGACACAATACCTTTCCCTGTCTAATGCTACAATACTTAGCCTGACACAGACACAATACATTTCCCTGTCTAGTGCTACAATACTTAGCCTGACACACAATACCTTTCCCTGTCTAGTCATACAATACTTAGCCTGACACACAATACCTTTCTCTGTCTAGTGCTACAATACTTAGCCTGACACACAATACTTTTCCCTGTCTAGTGCTACAATACTTAGCCTGACACACATACCTTTCCCTGTCTAGTGCTACAATACTTAGCCTGACACAGAGACACAATACCTTTCTCTGTCTAGTGCTACAATACTTAGCCTGAAACAGAGACACAATACCTTTGTCCTGTCTAGTGCTACAATACTTAGCCTGACACACAATACCTTTCCCTGTCTAGTGCTACAATACTTAGCCTGACACAGAGACACAATACCTTTCTCTGTCTAGTGCTACAATACTTAGCCTGAACACACAATACCTTTCCCTGTCTAGTGCTACAATACTTAGCTGACACAGAGACACAATACTTTTCCCTGTCTAGTGCTACAATACTTAGCCTGACACAGACACACAATACCTTTCCTGTCTAGTGCTACAATACTTAGCCTGACACAGAGACACAATACCTTTCCCTATCTAGTGCTACAATAGTTAGCCTGACACAGAGACACAATACCTTTCCCTGTCTAGTGCTACAATACTTAGCCTGACAAGAGACACAATACCTTTCTCTGTCTAGTGCTACAATACTTAGCCTGACACAGAGACACAATACCTTTCTCTGTCTAGTGTTACAATACTTAGCCTGACACAATACCTTCCCCTGTCTAGTGCTACAATACTTAGCCTGACACAGAGACACAATACCTTTCTCTGTCTAGTGCTACAATACTTAGCCTGACACAGAGTACCTTTCCCTGTCTAGTGGTACAATACTTAGCCTGACACAGAATACCTTTCCCTGTCTAATGCTACAATACTTAGCTTGACACAGAGTACCTTCTCTGTCCAGTGCTACAATGCTTAGCCTGACAGAGACACAAGACCTTTCCCTGTCTAATGCTACAATACTTAGCCTGACACAGAGTACCTTTCCCTGCCTAATGCTACAACACTTAGCCTGACACAGAGACACAATACCTTTCCCTGCCTAATGCTACAATACTTAGCCGGACACATAATACCTATCCCTGTCCAGTGCCACAATACTTAGCCTGACACAGACACACAATACCTTTCCCTGTCTAATGCTACAATACTTAGCCTGACACAGAATACCTTTCCCTGTCTAATGCTACAATACTTAGCCTGACACACAGACACAATACTTTTCCATGTCTAGTGCTAAAATACTTAGCCTGACACAGAGTACCCTTCCCTGTCTAATGCTACAATACTTAGCCTGACACAGAGTACCTTTCCCTGTCTAATGCTACAATACTTAGCATGACACAGAGTACCTTTCCCTGTCTAATGCTACAATACTTAGCCTGACACAGAATACCTTTCCCTGTCTAATGCTACAATATTTAGCCTGACACAGAGACACAATACCTTTCCCTGTCTAGTCTACAATACTTAGCCTGACACAGAGTACCTTTCCCTGTCTAAGTGCTACAATACTTAGCCTGACACAGATACCTTTCCCTGTCGTCTAATCGCTGCCCTACAATACTTAACCTGACACACAATACCTTTCCCTGTCTAGTGCTACAATACTTAGCCTGACACAGAGTACCTTTCCCTGTCTAGTGCTACAATACTTAGCCTGACACACAGACACAATACCTTTCCCTGTCTAGTGCTACAATACTTAGCCTGACACAGAGACAAAATACCTTTCCCTGTCTATGCTACAATACTTAGCCTGACACAGAGACACAATACCTTTCCCTGCCTAATGCTGCAATGTACAATGATATGCATTCAATAAGTCACGATGAGTACCCTAATACCTATTGATCAGGGATAAATCACAGATAATCAATTCTGCGTTTGTATATTACTACAACAGCTGTTGCCTTATTATGTATTCATCTTAATCTTGTTGGACTGCTCATTTTCCCTTCTTGTGTGTGCATCTGCGTGTGCGTGTGCGTGCGTGTTTGTGTGTGTGCATGTGTTCATATGTGTGTGGGTGTGTGTGGTGTGTGTGTGTGTCGTGTGTGTGTGTGTGTGTGTGTGTGTGTGTGTGTGTTGTGTTGTGTGTGTGTGCGATCGTGTGTGTATGTGTGTTTGTGTGTGTGCGTGCGTGCGGGTGTTTGTGTTGTGTGTGTGTGTGTGTGGTGTTGTGTGTGTTGTGGGTGTGTGTGTGTGTGTGGTGTGTGTGTGTGGTGTGTGTGGTGTGTGTGTGTGTCGTGTGTGTGTGTGTGTGTGTGTGGTGTGGTGTGTGTGTGTGTGTTTTGTGTGTGTGTGTGTGTGTGGTGTGTGTTGTGTGTGTGTGTGTGGTGTTGTGTGTGTGTGTGGTGTGTGTGTGTGTTGTGCATTTTATTATTTTGTAATGTATTGATCTGTGTTCAGATTTTGTTATCATTGTCGAACTAAATTTTAAAACTAAGCAATCAACAACCAAGTGTATACACATACATACACACAGACACACACACTTGCATACACACACATTTACACACAAACACAAATGCAAACACATACACACACATACACGAGCACACATAAACAGAAACAAACACAACACACGCACAAAACATACACTCACACACACCACACACACACACACACACACACACACACCACACACACACACACACACACACACACACGCACACACACACATCCACAACACACACCACACACACACACACACGCACACACACACACACACTACACACACACATCCACTCTTCTGTCTGTCTGTCTGTTTGTCTGCCTGTCTGTCTGTCTGTCTGTCTGTCTCTCTCTCTCTCTCTCTCTCTCTCTCTCTCTCTCTTCTCTCTCTCTCTCTCTCAAGAACGAAAAAGGAGCAGGCGAACCAGAATATCCAAAGATGATTAATACATGACAGAGCAATGTGTAAAGCTGTGACTGCTTTTTTCTTGCTTGTTTACATGTTTGATTTTACATTAGCACTAGAATATAATACAATGCCCTTTACACTTCAACATATAACTAGAATATAATACAATGCCCTTTACACTTCAACACATAACTACAATATAATACAATGCCCTTTACACTTCAACACATAACTAGAATATAATACAATGCCTTTACACTTCAACACATAACTAGAATATAATACAATGCCTTTTACACTTCAACATATAACTAGAATATAATACAATGCCCTTCACACTTCAACACATAACTAGAATATAATACAATGCCCTTTACACTTCAACACATAACTACAATATAATACAATGCCCTTTACACTTCAACACATAACTAGAATATAATACAATGCCCTTCACACTTCAACACATAACTGGGCAAGGAGGAACGAAAAAAGTGAACTTCATAAGGATTAAATTCCCTACAGATGATGTGTGCCCCGTTAGCACATTGGTAAAACCGCGTACCGCAGTTCTGAAGCGCAGAATCGCCCAGGTTCGATCCCCGGCGTGGGAAAGAAAAAAAAAAAATAGACAACAGCAGAAGGGCATCCAGGAGTCATGACCTGGATGTGGCCCGGCCCCCCGAGAGTGTAAGGAATTCAGGGCCGAAACACTTGTCTAAAGGGGGTTACTTCTCTGAAGACCTTCTGTTGTCTAGCTCTCCCTAGAGTTTCTTTCTACCTAATATAATGCCCTTTACACTTCAGCACATAACTACAATATAATACAATGCCCTTTACACTTCAACACATAACTCATCCCACACACTTCTGTCTTATTGAGGTACTTGTGATACTGTATGCAAAAATCATGGTTAATGTTCACATTTCACAAAATAAGATCAGTGTTCGATTAAAAAAAGTGGAGATAAAGCTGGACAAAAGACAAAATACACATTTCAGCTGATTAGTGTCTGAGACATGAACATTTTAACTTTAAGCAAAAGTGAGTTTAAAGTATGGTAATATCAAATACCTGTAACTTTTCAATGAAAATTTTTCCAGATTAAGTGATTGGTACCAAAATGTCAAGTATGACTTAGAAATACTTTGCTCAGCTTGACCGAGAATTTGCTGATTATTTGTACACCACCACAAAATCTTCCTCACGAGAGCCAAAGTGGGATTTGAGCAGATCAGAACTAAGATAAACTACATACAGATCATAAAATAATAACTGTCATATACATGTATTATATATATATATATATATATATATATATATATTATATATATATATTAATCACACAAATACTGGGATTTAATTTCCATTTATTCCACAAGGATTTCAGTTCAAAGAACCCCCTTCCTTTCTTCAAAAGACAGCACAGTGTTGCTAAGAACTAGCGGTCAGTCGGCAGATTTTGTTCAAACTCGACACATTCTCCTCTTGCGCAGTTGTTTTGAATTGACCATTGTTGGTTTGTTGTTGTTGTTGTTGTTTATTTTTACCATCAAGCCCTCTTTTGTTTTTCTTCGGTGTCCCTAGAGCGTTGGAAACGACAGACGGAGCCTGGCTGGTAAAGAGTTCTAAACTACTGCAGGAGGCAGATACAGACATGGACAGTCATAAACTACCAATGACAGGACGTACTGCAGGAGGCAGATACAGAGACATTGGGGACAGTCCCAGCATTGTCCTGACAAACTGAGACAAAGACATTGAGGCCACGGGCGGCCCACGTCTCTTTTCTACAGCCACAAATTCCCTGACTTCAGTGAACAAGCACTGCTGTTACTGTTCTCTGATACCCTTTGGCTGAATGATAGATCGACAGACAGACGGACAGATCGACAGACAGACAGACAGCTAGATCGACAGACAGATTGAAAGATAGACAAACAAACCGATAGCTCAGACAGACAGACAGACAGATAGGTAGGTAGATAGATAGATAGACAGACAGACAGATAGGTAGGTAGATAGATAGACAGACAGACAGACAGATAGATAGATAGATTGATAGACAGATAGACAGACAGATAGATAGACTGATAGATAGATAGGTAGAGAGAGAGAGAGAGAGTGAGTGAGTGAGTGAGTGAGTGTGTGAGTGAGAGACAGACAGCCAGGCAAATAGACAGACAGACAGAGAAGGGGAGCGAGAGAGAGACAGAGAGAGAGAGAGAGAGAGAGAGAAGGGGAAGAGAGAGACACACACACACAGACAGAAAGAGAGAGAGAAACAGACAGACAGATAGACACACGCACCCACACACGCACGCAAGAGAGAGAGAGAGAGACAGAGAGACAGACAGACAGACAGACAGGCAGAGAGAGAGACAGACAGACAGACAGACAGACAGGAGGAACCAAACAGTGAGAAACAGCAGACAACAGGACATCAATAGAGAACATCAACAGAAACAGACAGACAAATGGACATTCAATACGAGAACATCAACAGAAACAGACAGACAAACGGACATTCAATACGAGAAATCAACAGAACAGACAGACAACGGACATCAATCGAGAACATCACGAACAACAAAACGGACATTCAATACGAGAACATCAACAGAAACAACAGACAAGGACATCAATAGAGAACATCACGAAACAAAGATGAAGAAAAAAGAACAGACGGAAAAACAGACAGACAGATAGATAGAAAGAACAACCGATCGCCAGACAGACACAGACAGAAAGAAAGAGTGGCCGCCAGACAGGCAGACAGACAGACACACACAGTGAAGGGGAGAGTAGTGGGACCTTAATTGAAGTCTTCAGCAATGAAGAGCAGCAGCTGAGGCCCGCCTTTTCATTGGTCAATCAACACACATACTCTGACCCACGAGAACATGTATATTTCAGGACCCAGAACATGTGTATTTACATTCCATTATGCGCCCCTCCTATTAGAAGCTAAAATTAATGCGGAAACGACCTTTCAAAATGCCTGGGCTGGACGCCAAACGAATTTGTCTTTGGTCTTTGAGATAAATTGAAATTATTGCAAATATAATGCGAACACCCCACCCACCCCCTCCAAAAAATACTGCTTGAAAATAATTTTAAAAAAAGACAAATGTAACGAATAAACATATTGCCTATGAAGCAAAAAGTATACACATTTTCATGTTTAAACCTTTTTGCAAGTCATGGACTATAGTTATCAAGGAACACCCGAGGTGCTAGATGGGACCCAGACAAGAATACCTCACCACTGACCGGCCAGACGACCACCTCACCACTGACCGCCAGACGATCACCTCACCACTGACCGGCCAGACGATCACCTCACCACTGACCGGCCAGACGATCACCTCACCACTGACCGGCCAGACGATCACCTCCCGACTTCCAACACCACATCTTTGACATTTCGCCCAGCAAAGGGAGGACAGTTGGAGGGGAGGGGGAGGGGGCTGTCCATGTGCTGCATGATCCATTTGGACTAGAGAATGAAAAAGCACTCTTGTGGCTCACACCGGGCCTGTAGCTCTCCAATGGCCAACCCGTCCAGCTGCCAGCTCCATTCCCCTTACTGTAGTCTCCATACTTAGCAGTGGGAAGCTCTCAGCGTTTACCAAAACGTCTATGGATTTTCGTTCAGTTGCAAAAGCGGTCAGACATGATCTCCAGACACAGTCTATTTGTTTTTCAGCAAGGTCTGACATATCACAGCGCCATGCCAAGTTTGCCATCTTTCCCAGCGGTCACCAAGACTTTACTTGCAGCCAGCAGGCCTGATTCCCTGAGGCTAGCCACCAAGCTGCAGTTCAAAGTTATCAAGAAACATCTGTTTAAACTGTTTTTAAAAAATAAAATACGCACTTTCCTGTTTAAATTGTTTCAAAAAGCATGAATGTGCATATTTCTCTTTGAAATATTTTTAAAAAGCATGAATACTTATTTCCCTCTTTGAAATTTCAAAGAGCATGATTTTACATTTTCTTGTTTAAAGTATTTCTGAACACATGAATGGACATTTCTCTGTCTGCACTGTTTTTAAAGCATGAAAACAAGTCGTTCTGTTTCATAACTGTGTATTTTCTTTGTTTAAACAATTACAAAAAGTATCAACAGCCATTTTCTTTGTCAAGTGTGTCAGGAAATTTCTGGAGACAAATTATCAATTGTCACATGACGTAACATACACTCACACAAGCAGAAGTCTGACACGTCCTGAGGAAGGCCTGACGTACAAGTCAAAACGCTGACGTCTTGAGGAAAACCTGACGTAAAGTCAAAACGTACACGTCCTGAGGAAGACCTGACGTACCAGCCAAACTGTACACGTCCCTGATGAAGGCCTGACGTACAGATCAAAACGTTGGTGTCTTAAGGAAGGCCTGACGTACACGTCAAAACGCTGACATCTAAAGGAAGGCCTGACGTACAGGTCAAAACGTTGACGTCCTAAGGAAGGCCTGACGTACACGTCAAAACGCTGACATCTAAAGGAAGGCCTGACGTACAGGTCAAAACGTTGACGTCCTAAGGAAGGCCTGATGTACAAGTCAAAACGTTGACGTCCTAAGGAAGGCCTGACGTACAAGTCAAGACGTTGACGTCCTAAGGAAGGCCTGACGTACAAGTCAAAACGTTGACGTCCTAAGGAAGGCCTGATGTACAAGTCAAAACGTTGACGTCCTAAGGAAGGCCTGACGTACAAGTCAAGACGTTGACGTCCTAAGGAAGGCCTGACGTAAAAGTCAAGACGTTGACGTCCTAAGGAAGGCCTGACGTACAAGTCAAGACGTTGACGTCCTAAGAAAGGCCTGACGTACATCTTTATATCAGAGACAAGAACTGACAAAATCAAACAACAAACAAACAAACAAAACAAAACAAAACAAAACAAAACAACAAACAAGCAAACAAATAAACAAAAGACTGTAGTGTTGATAAAGTCATGTCCTGTTTTACACATTGCTACGACAGGTGTGGCAAATAGGTTTACCTGACACGTGCCACTGTGCAACACATTCACTGACCTGCCATCACGGTCATGGCAAATAGGTTTACCTGACTCGTGCCACTGTGCAACACATTCACTGACCTGCCATCACGGTCATGGCAAATAGGTTTACCTGACTTGTGCCACTGTGCAACACATTCACTGACCTGCCATCACGGTCATGGCAAATAGGTTTACCTGACTTGTGCCACTGTGCAACACATTCACTGACCTACCATCAAGGTCATGGCAAATAGATTTACCTGACTTGTGCCATGTGCAACACATTCACTGACATGTTTTCCACACCAGTCTTTCAAGGTCATGGCAAATAGGTTTACCTGACTTGTGCCACTGTGCAACACATTCACTGACCTACTATCAAGGTCATGGCAAATAGGTTTAACCTGACTTGTGCCACTGTGCAACAAATTCACTGACCTACCATCACGGTCAAAGTCTATTTGTTCATCCGTTCCAAATGTCATTTTTATGTAAACATGTTTTTGGCTGGCTTCAGTGACTGGAACACACATACTCACTCTCAAACACTCACAGGTACACACGCGCGTGTGTGCGTGTTCAATGAAATCTCAGAAACAGCACCACCGATCCACAAGTTTACATCACCTTCATCCTGAAAGTCCACACCCAGGTGTAAAGGCAGGCCATGGGTGCCATGTACGGCACTTCACCAACACCACCACAGACAAATGTCCTACATCTCTGCCGCACTGGCATTACATCATGTGTTTAGCAGAGGTCAGATGCACGCACACATCACCCGTGTGTGTTACCTGGAGCATTCCACCTGTACACACCTGAGTGCATCTCTGTGGCTATTACGTCAAGTGTCAGGCAGAGTTAGATACGCACATCACCTATATGTATGTACCTGCATCATTCTACCTGTACACACCTGAGTGCATTGCTGTGGCCACTACCTCATGTGTCTGGCACAGGTCAGGTACACACATCCTGTTTGTATGGACTTACCTGTGCACACCTGAGTGCATGCCCTGTGGCTATTACGTCATGTGTCTGGAAGCTGGCAGTAGCTGACATCACCTGCCCATCTACCTGTCTTACCTAATTCTATCTCTGTACATCTAACAGCATGCGCGAACACCTAGGTAATCATCGGGCCAAAACAGAAAAAACCCAAGATTGTTCACCTGTGCGTGGATAAGTGGTTAACATAACCGACTGACGACCAGGTAACTGCGGGTTTAAATCCCTAGCCATTCTTATTATCACGTTTGTTTTCTTTTCTTTTTTTCAGCTCTGACGGGCTCCTATCCAGAGTTGAGCGTGCTGTAGACTTAGAAGACCGCCACCACACTGCACAATCTGATCCACTTCCCACATGTGCCAGTGAAGCTGCTGCTCCAGTTTCCTTCATAGCACCACAGGTGTCTGCACCTCCTGAGTCCTGTTGATGGCAGAACATAATTTATCATGAACAGAAACGGAGATTAGCACCTTGCCAATGTTGGGTAGACACTGTTGATCAAGGCTGTTGGACAGCTGTCACTGCCACATGTGTCACACAATCAGACAGGGTTTGAGTACCTAAGTCAAGCAATTTATGATTCCAACACAACTCCAAACCATCGTCACCAGCATGACACCATCATGAAGCGTCACAACACTATGAACAATGATCCCTGTCCTGTGATCACACACACACACACACACACACACACACACACACACACACACACACACACACACACACACACACACATACACACACACACACACACTCTCTCTCTCTCTCTCACTATCTCTCTATCCGTTTACACACTCACATGCGCTCGCGCACGCAAATTACACACACACGCACAGACATACACACACGCGTGCGCACACACACACACAAAGAGACACACACCACACAGATGCGCACACTACATCACACACAGACACACACACACGCACAGTACACATGCACACACACACACACACACACACACACACACACACACACACACACTCTCTCTCTCTCTCTCTCTCTCTCTCTCTCTTCCTTTCTTTTCTTTCTCTCAGTCTCATTCTTTCTTTCTCTTTTTTTCTCTCGCCCACCCCTCCTCTCTCCCAAAGGAAAAAGATGGCAGCACGCCAGAACACAATGTAAGTCAAAGAAGAAGAAAGCAAGATGGGAAAGGAAGAAGAGAAGAAACGATGTCCATTGTTTTCCACACCAGTCTTTTAGAACAAACCACATGTTTTCCACAACAGTCTTTGAGAACAACCCACATGTTTTCTACACCAGTCTTTTAGAACAAGCCACATGTTTTCCACACCAGTCTTTTAGAACAAGCCACATGTTTTCCACACCAGTCCTTGAGAACAAGCCACATGTTTTCCACACCAGTCTTTGAGAACAAATCACATGTTTTCCCCACCAGTCTTTGAGAACAACCCACATGTTTTCCACACCAGTCTTTTAGAACAACCCACATGTCTTCCACACCAGTCTTTTAGAACAACCCACATGTTTTCCACACCAGTCTATAAGAATAACCCACATGTTTTCCACACCAGTCTTTAACAACAACCCACATATACATGTTTTCCACACCAGTGTTTAAGAACAACCCACATGTTTTCCACACCAGTCTTTTAAAACAACCCACATGTTTTCCACACCAGTCTTTTAGAACAACCCACATGTTTTCCACACCAGTCTTTTAGAACAACCACATGTTTTCCACACCAGTCTTTTAGAACAACCCACATGTTTTCCACACCAGTCTTTTAGAACAAGCCACATGTTTTCCACACCAGTCTTTTAGAACAACCCACATGTTTTCCACACCAGTCTTTTAGAACAACCCACATGTTTTCCACACCAGTCTTTTAGAACAACCCACATGTTTTCCACACCAGTCTATTAGAACAACCCACATGTTTGCCACACAGTCTTTTAGACAACCCACATGTTTCCACCAGTCTTTTAGAACATCCACATGTTTTCCACACCAGTCTTTTAGAAACAATCCACATGTTTTCCACACCAGTCTTTAAACAACAACCCACATGTTTTCCACAACAGTCTTTTAGAACAACCACATGTTTTCCACAACAGTCTTTAAAACAACCCACATGTTTTCCACAACAGTCTTTAAGAACAACCCACATGTTTTCCACACCAGTCTTTAGAACAACCCACATGTTTTCCACACCAGTCTTTTAGAACAACCCACATGTTTTCCACACCAGTCTTTTAGAACAACCCACATGTTTTCCACACCAGTCTTTTAGAACAACCCACATGTTTTCCACACCAGTCTTTTAGAACAACCCAATGTTTTCCACACCAGTCTTTTAGAACAACCCACATGTTTTCCACACCAGTCTTTTAGAACAACCCACATGTTTTCCACACAGTCTTTTAGAACAACCCACATGTTTTCCACACCAGTCTTTAGAACAACCCACATGTTTTCCACACCAGTCTTTAAGAACAACCCACATGTTTTCCACACCTGTCTTTTAAGAACAACCCACATGTTTTCCACACCAGTCTTTTAGAACAACCCACATGTTTTCCCACACCATCTTTTTAAACAACCCACATTTTTCACACAGTCTTAAACATGTTTTCACACAGTCTTAGAACAACCATTTTTCACACAGTCTTTGAACAACCACATGTTTTCCACACAGTCTTTAAGAACAACCCACATGTTTTCCACACCAGTCTTTAGAACAACCCACATGTTTTCCACACCATGCTTTAAGAACAACACATATGTTTTCCACACCAGTCTTTAAGAACAACCCACATGTTTTCCACACCATGCTTTAAGAACATAACACCACTATGTTTTCCACACCAGTCTTTAAGAACAACCCAATGTTTTCCACACCAGTCTTTAAGAACAACCCACATGTTTTCCACCATGCTTTAGAACAACACATATGTTTTCCACACCAGTCTTTAAGAACAACCCACATGTTTTCCACACAGTCTTTAGAAACAACACATATGTTTTCCACACCAGTCTTTTAGAACAACCCACATGTTTTCCACACCAGTCTTTTAGAACAACCACATGTTTTCCACACCAGTCTTTAAGAACAACCCACATGTTTTCCACACCAGTCTTTAGAACAACCCACATGTTTTCCCACCAGTCTTTAGAAACCAATGTTTCCACACGTCTTTAAGAACAACCCACATGTTTTCACACCAGTCTTTTAGAACAACCCACATGTTTTCCACACCAGTCTTTTAGAACAACCCACATGTTTTCCACACCCGTCTTTTAGAACAACCACATGTTTTCCACACCAGTCTTTAGAACAACCCACATGTTTTCCACACAGTCTTTTAGAACAACCCACATGTTTTCCACACCAGTCTTTTGAACAACCCACATGTTTTCCACACCAGTCTTTAGAACAACCCACATGTTTTCCACACCAGTCTTTTAGAACAACCCACATGTTTTCCACACTCAAGTACACTGTTTCAAACACTTACCCACATGTTTTCCACACAGTCTTTTAGAACAACCCACATGTTTTCCACACCAGTCTTTTAGAACAACCCACATGTTTTCCACACCAGTCTTTAGAACAACCCACATGTTTTCCACACCAGTCTTTGAGAACAACCCACATGTTTTCCACACCAGTCTTTAGAACAACCCACATGTTTTCCACACCAGTCTTTAAGAACAACCCACATGTTTTCCACACCAGTCTTTTAGAACAACCCACATGTTTTCCACACCAGTCTTTAGAAAACCCACATGTTTTCCACACAGTCTTTTAGAACAACCCACATGTTTTCCACACCAGTCTTTTAGAACAACCCACATGTTTTCCACACCAGTCTTTAGAACAACCCACATGTTTTCCACACCAGTCTTTAGAACAAACCCACATGTTTTCCACACAGTCTTTAGAACAACCCACATGTTTTCCACACCAGTCTTTATAGAACAACCCACATGTTTTCCACACAGTCTTTTAGAACAACCCACATGTTTTCCACACCAGTCTTTTAGAACAACCCACATGTTTTCCACACCAGTCTTTTAGAACAACCCACATGTTTTCCACACCAGTCTTTTAGAACAACCCACATGTTTTCCACACAGTCTTTAAGAACAACCCACATGTTTTCCACACCAGTCTTTTAGAACACATACACCATGTTTTAACAACCAGCTTTTGACAACCCACATTTTTCGAACACACTTTTTACCAAACCCATGTTTTAACAACCACATGTTTTCACAACCATTTTTACAACCACTGTTTTCCAACCAGTTTTTAAACACCCATTTTCCACACAGCTTAGAGATCAACCGTCAACACGTTCCACACGTCTTTTAAACAACCCACATGTTCCCACACAGTTTTGACACCGTCATGTTTTCACACACAGTTTTGAACACCCACTGTTTTCACACCAGTCTTTTAGAACAACCACATGTTTTACAACCAGCTGTTTAACAACCCACGTTTTCAAACATAGAAACCCATGTTTTCCACACCAGTCTTTAGAACAACCCACATGTTTTCCACACCAGTCTTTTAGAAAACCCACATGTTTTCCACACCAGTCTTTTAGAACAACCACATGTTTTCCACACCACTAGATCCATTTTAGACAGACCATGTGTCAACCCAGTTTTCCAACAATTTTTGACAAGTCTTTCAGTACAACCCAATTTTTCAAACCAGTCTTAGAACACCACATGTTTTCCACAGTCTTTTAGAACAACCCACATGTTTTCCACACCAGTCTTTAGAACAACCCACATGTTTTCCCAAACAGTCTTTTAGAACAACCCACATGGGTTCCACACCAGTCTTTTAGAACAACCCACATTTTTCCACACCAGTCTTTTAGAACCATGACCAACAGTCTTTCAGAACAACCACATTGTTTTCCACACCAGTTTTTGCACAAGCCTAGAGCATCCATTTCCAGCTTTAGAACACCCATGTTTTCACACAGTCTTTAGAACAACCCACATGTTCCACCATCTTTAGATACCAACTGGTTTTCCACACAGTCTTTTAGAAAACCCAATGTTCACCAGGTTTTGAAGAACACCAGTTTTACACACAGTTAGAGACAACACATGTTCCACACAGTCTTTTGAACAGAAACAACAGCTTGAGAAAACCACATGTTTCAGCCAGTCTTTAGAACAAGCACATGTTTTCCACACCAGTCTTTTAGAAAAACAATGTGTTCCACACAGTCTTTTAGAACAACACAATGGTGTCCACAGTCTTTTAGAACAACCCACATGTTTTCGACACAGTCTTGAGAACACCCACATGGTTCCACACCAGTTTAGAACAACCCACATGTTTTCCACACAGTTTTTAGAACAACCCACAGTTTCCACACAGTCTTAGAACAACCCACATGTTTCCACACAGTCTAGACACCAGTTCCACAGCTTAGAAACCCATGTTTTCACACATTTTAGAACAACAATGTTCCACAGTAGACACCAGTTCAGTTGTAGAAACAAGAACGCTTGAACCAGGGTAACAGCGGAGGAATCGCACATGGGCAAGAGTAGATGGTTGACATCAGAAGAGACATGGGTCCAAGCAGTCATGGAAAGACAGAAGTGCCATCAGCAGCTTAGAAAACAGGTGACAGTTCAGACAGAGCACATGTTAAAGCAGTCTTAGAACAGACACAGGTTCACAAAGTCTTTAGAAAGGACATGGTGTCACACAAGAGTCTTAGAACAACCCAATGTATCACAACAGTCTAGAACAACCGACATGTTTCCACACAGCAGAACAACAGTTTCAACAGGAGAAAAACAGTTCCAATAGCGTTGCACACACAGTCATGATAGAAAACACATGTCCACACGAGAACAACAGAGGAGAAAACACATGTTCAACAGCTTAGACAGACACATGTTCAATCAGAACAACGACATGGCAAAGTCAGAAAGACAGATGTTCCAACAGTCAGGCAGTAGACAACCGAGAGGTTCTCAAATGCTGATACGTTAAAAAACACGATGTTTTCCAACGTCTGAAAATCACTGTTGTCCAAACAGTCTTTAAAAACACATGTTTTCAACCAGCTAGAACAACCCATGTCACACGAGAAAACACATGTTTCAACAGTACTTTAGAACATAATGTTTCAACAGTCTTAGACACATGTTCCACACCGTCTTTGACAACGCATGGGTCAACAGTTTGACAGGAACATGTTCAGTCTTAGACAACTGACTGTTTTCGAAGTTGTTAGTCAACACGATGATGTACACAGGAGAACATGGTTCAATTTATCTGTAATAAGCTTACAAAGTCACAAGTTAGCACCATTAGCGATAAAGTCAGGAGAACGAGATGGTAGACAGTCTAGAAGAAGGTGTGTAGACAGTGCTGAGTGAGACAATGGCGAGGAGAGTGCAGTCAGAGAAAGACGGTCAACAGACACGCAGGACGAGAGGTGGCATGCGAGAGAGGGAGGGAATCTAGGTAGGAGAGTAGAGAGGGAGAGGGTGCAGGAGAGAGGAGGAGACGTGCAGTACAGGGAAGAGCGATGAGTAAAGAGAGGGAAGGCAGTGGAGAGGAGAGGAGTAGGAGAGGGTGGAGAGGTCGAGAGGAGAGGGAGAGGGGTGATCAAGAGAGAGGCGGTCGGTGAAGAAGAGCTGGGAGGGAGGAGAGGACAGGGAGAGAGAGGAGTGCATAGGAGAGCAGGAGGGCGAGTGCATCAGGAAGAAGGAGGAGGTCACAGGAGAGAGGGGGAGAGGTGGCAGAAGGAGAGGGAGGAAGAGGGGATCAGGAGGAGAGAGGGAGGAAAGGGGAGTCAAGGAGGGAGGAGAGATGGAGAGGGAGAGAGAGGAGGAAGGACATCAGGAAGAGAGGGGGAAGGAGAAGATCGAAGAAAGAAGCAGATAGGAAGCAGAAGACAGGCGAGACACGATCAGGAAACAAACGAGAAGAGAGAGAATGTTACCATATCCTTAGGACATCGTAGGAAGAGGAAAAAGAATAAAAATGGGCATAAAAATCGGTAACAGCGTCAGACGAGCTACAGACGTAGCACGAGGAACGGGAAGGAAATGCAAGAACATAGGAATCAAATGTTATAAATTCCACCGTACAACGAAAGAAATGACCTTGCACAGAAAAACGATCGATAGACGCAGCGATACAGATGAGTGGACCTGCTGGAGACTTTTCGTTTTCCACGCACTAAGTTCAATACCTATGGTCCACGAGCCTTCTCTGTTTCTGGTCCACTTTCCTGGAACAAACTTCCTCTCTCTGTCCGTCAGCAACCTACTTTTGTCTCCTTCAAGTCCGCTCTCAAAACTCACCTTTTCTCCTCTGCATAAAATCCTGACCTCACTCAATCCCCCCTGCAGCCTGTCTCCACTCGGAGGGGAATCACATTGTAATATATATTATTGTATATAATATGCTCTCTATAATTTTCCATTGCTTTTATTCTTTCTCCCCATTTTAGCCGTGTGCGTGTGCGTGCGTGCGTGGTGTGTGTGTGTGTGTGTGTGTGTGTGTGTGTGTGTGTGTGTGTGTGTGTGTGTGTGTGTGTGTGTGTGGCGTGCGCGTGCGTGCGTGTGTGTCTGTTTTAGCGCTTAGATTTGATTTTATCAAGATTTTGCGCTATACAAATAAAGTATTGTATTGTTGTACTTCAACAATTTGAAGGATGCATTTTCAAGCGTCAGGACTGGATCTCAATGATCATTTTCTCATCTGTGGTCGTTGTAGCATCTCTCCTTCACGCCCATAATGTACGTATTGTGCACATCGTGCGTCTGCTACTTTACACTGCACTCAGCTGCTAATCTGTTTTTGACCCAGACTTTGTCATAACCATCGGAAACATCTAGGTTGGGTCTTTGTTGTTCACACACACACAGAGAGAGAGAGAGAGAGAGAGAGGAGAGAGAGAGAGAGAGAGACTTACATACAAATAAATGCACACATATACACATACAAACACAAAAACACACACACATATATACACGCACACACATACCTAACACACATACACACATAAATTCACACATACAGACACGCGCACGCGCTCGAGCGCGCGCACACACACACGTGCACACGCACACATATACACACACACGCACACACAAACACACAAACACACACACACACACACACACACGCACGCACACACACACACGCACATACACACACACACACAAAAGGGTACAGGCAGCACTGAACACTCATAGCTTAGTCTAGTGATCAATATCAATTATTGTGCCATTTGTCGGCACGTGCAAATGAAAACCATGTACAAACAATCATTTCTCACTCACACAGGGCAGACAACACGCCAAGACAGATCGATTTTGGACACAGAATGAACAGGACACATACTCCTGCTGAACATGTCAAGAAAAGGGGAAAATATCGTTTACAGGATCATGTTTTCAGAAGAAAATCTGGAAATAAATAAGAAAATAAACTAATAGATGAATAAACGTCAAGACCTAGTTAAATAAAAATTGCCTTTCCATTTCTAAAGTCTCCTCTTTCTCTCTTTCCCTCTCTCTCCCTCCCTCCCTCCCTCTCTCCCCCTCCCTCCCCCTCTTTCTCACTTTCTCTCTGTGTGTGAAGACATCAAGGAAAAGAAGTAAAATGGCATACATGTAATTTCATGCACAGATTCTCGAAATAAAGACAAATGAATTTTCTGATGCATACGTTTGCAAAAAGGAAGAAACAAAAGGACATCATATAATGAGTTTTGAAGGGACAACCGAAAAAGGCATATATTAATGGGGGATTTTTTCTTACGAGGTAAAAAATGCTATCTTTTTAGATACCTTTCAATTATGAGTTTTTCAGAAGAAATTTCTTTAAGACTACAACGTCAACAGAAGGGAAGAACACCAAATCTTCTCCATGGAAAAGACCTTGAAAGAGTAAAAGGAAACATGACTAAGGGTGAAAGATGTCAAATATGAAAGTTTGTGTGTTGGTACGGTAGTTCAGCAACAACAGTAGGGTAGTTCAGCAACAACAGTAGGGTAGTTCAGCAACAACAGTAGGGTAGTTCAGCAACAACAGTAGGGTAGTTCAGCAACAACAGTAGGGTAGTTCAACAACAACAGTAAGATAGTTCAGCAACAACAGTAGGTCGTTCAGCACAACAGTAGGGTAGTTCAGCAACAACAGTACGGTGGTTCAGCAACAACAGTAGGGTAGTTTCGCAACAGTAGGATAGTTCAGCAACAACAGTAGGGTAGTTCAGCAACAGCAGTACGGTGGTTCAGCAACAACAGTAGGGTAGTTCAGCAACAACAGTAGGATAGTTCAGCAACAACAGTAGGGTAGTTCAGCAACAGCAGTAGGGTCAAACAATCAATAACATAAGTTTGTCAGCCAGCGGCTTTTGCATGGCTCAACAACCCCCTTCTTTTCCCAATCCCCCCCTGAAACACACACACACACACATATTATATATATATATATATATATATATATATATATATATATGTGTGTGGTGTGTGTGTGTGTGTGTGTGTGTGTGTATGCATGCGCATATATACACACACATACGCCAGTTTTCTTATCAAAATGAGATTGGTTCAAATGATCTGATGCGTGTGTGTGTGTGTGTGTTCGTGTGTGTGTGTATGTGTGTATGTGTGTGTGTGTGTGTATGTGTGTGTATGTGTGTGTGTGTGTGGTGTGGTGTGTGTTGTGTGTGTGTGTGTGTGTGTGTGTGTGTGTGTGTGTGTTGTGTGTGTGTGCAGATACAAATGCTCCAGCGATGACTGACTGATCTGTTATCTGAGTGAGGGTGATGATCGCTTTCAGCACAACATGCTGATATTCCTACATGTACATTTTGCTTAAAATGAAAAACATCTTGAGGGTGATGATCGCTTTCAGCACAACATGCTGACTTTCATATATGTACATTTGCTTAATAAGATGAAAACATTTTCAAATGGCCAACATAGTATCCAGGGCGCGGCAATTATTGTTGAAATGTTTCTGTCAGATCTTCTCATCTTGTTAACAAAGTTCGGATAAACGTTCAGCAAAGAACATTAAAGCAAACAAAATCAAA
>CM060307.1:116148944-116173944 GCA_030674185.1 Monoplex corrugatus | reverse complement strand
AGAAGGTTTGTAACCCTGCAGGAGGTTGGCAAGATAGGATGGCATGTTCTCGTGATAGATACACTGAAAGCAGAGACAGGCAACTTTATATTGAATCCTAGCCTTTACCGGGAGTCAATGAAGTGTTCTAAGCAGAGATTTTGCACTCTCACGCCTGGGCTTGCGGAGAACAAGGCGAGCCGCGTGGTTCTGTATGCGCTGAAGTTTAGATAGTTGATTGTCATGGAGACCTGCGAATAGAGAGTTACAATAGTCCAGTCTAGATAGTATGAAAGAGACAGCAAGCTTGTTGGTAGCATCAGTGGAAAGGAAGGAGCGAATCTTACCAATTCTGCGTAGCTGATAGTACAGAGTACGGCACAACTGTTTGACATGGACTTCCATAGACAGTGTTTCATCCAGATAGAAGCCAAGGTTTCTAACAGTTTGTGAGAAAGATATATCACAACCAGAGATAGACATGGGGGCATGAGTAACCTGATTGACCTTTGACTTAGTACCAGTAACAATAAGCTCAGTTTTATCATCATTCATCTTCAGCTTGTTTTCACTCATCCACTTGGAGACATCCTCTATACAATCTCTCAGACTGCACGCAAGAGCGTCAAAATCTGATGGGGCAGAGGAGCTATGCAGCTGTGAGTCATCCGCAAAGAAGTGGTATGAGTGACCTGACTGATGAATGATAGCGCTGAGAGGTTGTGTATACATAGTGAACAGGACAGGTCCTAAGACAGAACCTTGTGGGACACCACATTTCAGCACAGATGGATTTGATTTGTGGCCAGTGACAACCGACTGGGTACGGCCAGTCAAATAGGAGGTAAACCAGTCCAGAACCGTTCCAGAACAGCCAAAAGTGGTACGCAACCGCGTTATGATGATGCTATGGTCTATGGTGTCAAATGCTGCTGACAAGTCAAGCAGTGACAAGATAGACACACTCCCATTGTCACCTAACGGGGACAGAGGTTGCCGTCCTCACACACTGACCACAGCATCAGTGTACAGACACCTGACCTTGTTTATGGACACAGAAAAACAACACACACATAACACAATCATCACCTGGACTGTCAATCGTGCGGCAAGTGGTGGACAGCTGGTCAGTCAACGTGTATTTACTATTCATGGCAAGTGGTGGACAGCTGGTCAGTCAACGTGTACATGTATTTACTATTCATGGCAAGTAGTGCACAGCTGGTCAGTCAATATATATTTACTATTCACGGCAAGTAGTGGACAGCTGGTCAGTCAATATGTATTTACTATTCATGACAAGTAGTGGACAGTTGGTCAGTCAACGTTTATTTACTATTCATGACAAGTAGTGGACAGCTGGTCAGTCAATATGTATTTACTATTCATGGCAAGTAGTGGAGTTGGTCAGTCAATATGTATTTATCTATTCATGGCAAGTAGTGGACAGCTGGTCAGTCAATATGTATTTACTATTCATGACAAGTAGTGGACAGTGGTCAGTCAATATGTATTTACTATTCATGACAAGTAGTGGACAGCTGGTCAGTCAATATGTATTTACTATTCATGACAAGTAGTGGACAGTTGGTCAGTCAATATGTATTTACTATGCATGACAAGTAGTGACAGCTGGTCAGTCAATATAGTATTTACTATTCATGACAAGTAGTGGACAGCTGGTCAGTCAATATGTATTTACTATTCATGACAAGTAGTGGACAGCTGGTCAGTCAATATGTATTTACTATTCATGACAAGTAGTGGACAGTTGGTCAGTCAATATGTATTTACTATTCATGACAAGTAGTGGACAGTTGGTCAGTCAATATGTATTTACTATTCATGACAGGTAGTGGACAGTTGGTCAGTCAATATGTATTTACTATTCATGACAAGTAGTGGACAGTTGGTCAGTCAACATGTATTTACTATTCATGACAAGTAGTGGACAGTTGGTCAGTCAATATGTATTTACTATTCATGACAAGTAGTGGACAGTTGGTCAGTCAATATATATTTACTATTCATGACAAGTAGTGGACAGTTGGTCATCAATATTATTTACTATTCATGACAAGTGGTGGACAGCTGGTCAATCAATATGTATTTACTATGCATGACAAGTAGTGGACAGTGGTCAGTCAATATTATTTACTATTCATGGCATAGTTGGTACACACTGGATAAGATTACATCACACAAAGCTATGGCTACCACACTGGATACAGAAACAACCACATAGCTATGGCTACCACACTGGATACAGAGACAACCACACAGCTTTGGCTACCACACTGGATACAGAGACAACCACACAGCTATGGCTACCACACTGGATACAGACACAATCACACAGCTTTGGCTACCACACTGGATACAGAGACAACCACACAGCTTTGGCTACCACACTGGATACAGACACAACCACACAGCTATGGCTACCACACTGGATACAGAGCACAACCACAAACTTTGGCTACCACACTGGATACAGACACAACCACACAGCTTTGGCTACCAACATGGATACAGACACAACCACACAGTTTGGCTACAACACTGGATACAGACACAACCACACAGCTTTGGCTACCACACTGGATACAGACACAACCACACAGCTATGGCTACCACACTGGATACAGACACAGCCACACAGCTTTGGCTACCACACTGGATACAGACACACACAGCTTGCTACCACACTGGATACAGACACAATCACAGCTATGGCTACCACACTGGATACAGAGACAACCACACAGCTATGGCTACCACACTGGATACAGAGACAACACACAGCTTTGGCTACCACACTGGATACAGACACAACCACACAGCTATGGCTACCACACTGGATACAGAGACAACCACACAGCTTTGGCTACCACACTGGAATACAGACAACAACCACACAGCTTTGGCTACCACACTGGATACAGACACAACCACACAGCTTTGGCTACCACACTGGATACAGACACAACCACACAGCTTTGGCTACCACACTGGATACAGACACAACCACACAGCTTTGGCTACCACACTGGATACAGACACAACCACACAGCTTTGGCTACCACACTGGATACAGAACAACCACACAGCTTTGGCTACCACACTGGATACAGACACAACCACACAGCTTTGGCTACCACGATAAAAACTTACACACTGGATACAGACACAACACACAGCTTTGGCTACCACACTGGATACAGAGACAACCACACAGCTTTGGCTACCACACTGGATACAGACACAACCCCACAGCTTTGGCTACCACACTGTATACAGACACAACCACAGCTATGGCTACACACTGGATACAGACACAAACACAGCTTTGGCTACCACACTGGATACAGACACAACACAACACAGCTTTGGCTACCACATCTTGGATACAGAGACACGCAACACACAGCTTTGGCTACCACACTGGATACAGAGAAACAACCACACAGCTTTGGTTACCCAACTGGACAGAAGACAACCCACAAGCTTTGGCTTACCACATGGATACAGACACAATCACAGCTTTGGCTACCACACTGTATACAGCAAGACAACCACATAGCTTTGGTTACCACACTGGATACAGACACCAACTCACACAGCTTTGGCTACCAACTTTGGATACAGACACAATCACAAAGCTTTGGCTACACACTGGATACAGAGACAATCCACACAGCTTTGGCTACCACATGGAATACAGAAAGACAACCACAAAGCTTTGGCTACCACACTGGATACAGACAAACCACACAGCTTTGGCTACCACACTGGACAGAAAAACAACCACACAGCATTTGGCTTCCAATGGACTCAGGACACAACACAAGTTTGTAACCAACTGGATTACAGACACAATCCACAGCTTTGGCTACCACACTGGATACAGGGGGGGGGGGGGGGGGGGGGGGGGGGGGGGGGGGGGGGGGGGGGGGGGGGGGGGGGGGGGGGGGGGGGGGGGGGGGGGGGGGGGGGGGGGGGGGGGGGGGGGGGGGGGGGGGGGGGGGGGGGGGGGGGGGGCACAGCTATGGCTACCACATGGATACAGACACAGCCACACAGCTTTGGCTACCACACTGGATACAGACACAACCACACAGCTTTGGCTACCACATGGATACAGACACAACCACACAACTTTGGCTACAACACTGGATACAGAGACAGCCACACAGCTTTGGCTACCCAACACTGGATACAGAACAACCACACAGCTTTGGTTACCACACTGGATACAGACACAATCACAGCTTTGGCTACCACACTGGATACAGACACAGCCACACAGCTTTGGCTACCACACTGGATACAGAACAACACTACAGCTTTGGCTACCACACTGGATACAGACACAACCACACAGCTTTGGCTACACACATGGATACAGACACAACCACACAGCTTTGGCTACACACTGGATACAGACACAACACACAGCTATGGCTACCACACTTGGATACAGACACAACACACAGCTTTGGCTACCACAATGGATACAGAGACAACCACACAGCTATGGCTACCACACTGGATACAGACAACAACCACACAGCTTTGGCTACCACACTGGATACAGACACAACCACATAACTTTGGCTAGCCACACTGGATACAGACACAATCACACAGCTTTGGCTACCACACTGGATACAGACACAACACACAGCTTTTGCTACCACACTGGATACAGAGACAGGGCACACAGCTTTGGCTACCACACTGGATACAGAGAAACAACCATACAGCTTTGGCTACCACACTGGATACAGACACAGCCACACAGCTTTGGCTACCACACTGGATACAGACACAGCCACACAGCTTTGGCTACCACACTGGATATAGAAAAACAATCACACAGCTTTGGCTACCACACTGGATACAGACACAACCACACAATTTCCGCTACTTGACTGGATTCAGTTGATCAGAGATATTACCAAATAACGAAAGATGGTATTATTCATGTATTTCCGAAATGTTTATAAGCGAAATGATTCTGGGAAAGGCTCGAAGAATTCCTGAAATCAGAATATATGAGCTGCGCAAATATCAAACTGAAAACATGTCTTGTTTGGGTGTCGACAAAAATATGCGCACAGATTGCGCATCTGATGTAATTATCCTTCCTCGAGAAAATGTCTGTACATGTAAATCTGAAAAGAATGCCCTTTAAAGATATCATTTATTGCTACCATATGTCTCACAGAAGAAAAAGATGCAAAATTGAGGTGGAACTTGCACACCTTTAAAACGAAATAGCTGCCATACTTTTCATTAGAACAACCGAGACTTGACAACTATATAATCATTGTTTTTTCAAAACCCAGCCGGCTGCGCAGAGCCATGTCAGGGCTATAACTATCTCAAAACGTAACACAACACTCGTCGACGCATGGATAAAAAACGCTTGGAAAAGAAAATGAAGTACGCATATCGATGTATTCGTACACGTAATCTAAGGATGTGTCCCTGGCGTGAAGCATATTGTCCAATTTATCACCAGGACTTTTTAAAAACAAGCCTGAATAGAGATGAAAGCACAAACATAATAACACACACGCTGTCACCGTACGTACTGAAATATCCTAGTGACAACTTTAGGTTTTCATGTCATATTTTTGTTACTTGTGCTTCATGTAGATGTCTATATATCTGTATTCTTAGTATATGTAGATGTCTACATATTTGCATTCTTAGTATAATTATGTCAGGTCAGGTCAGGTCAGGTCCCGTAGCCGGTGGGTGGCTGTAGGGGCACCACAGACGACTTGACAACCTCCCTCCATGCCTTTCGGTCTTCCGCTTTCCTCAGGGTGGTAGTGAGGGGGAGGCTGGTCCATTCTTTGATGTTATCTTCCCATCTTTTCTTCTGTCTGCCTCGTCTCCGCTGTCCTGGTACGGTGCCCTGCATGATGGTCTTTGCCAGGCCATGGGTTCTTGTTATGTGGCCGTACCACTTCAGCTTCCGTTTCTTAACGATGGTAAGGAGGTCGTCGTGACGTCCTATGGCTACGTGGACACGGTTCCGGACTTCCTCATTTGTTATGTGGTCTTTGTAGGAGATGCCGAAGATCTTTCGGCAGCATCTCATCTCGAAGGCTTGGATTTTCCTCTGGAGGTCAGCTGTGAGAGTCCATGACTCGCAGGCATACATGAATGTGGAGATCACGAGTGTCCGCATCAATCTGATCTTGTGTTTGCTGGTGATGTCTTTTTGCCTCCATATGTTCTTCAGCTTCGTCAGTGCTGATGTTGCTTGCGCTATTCTTGCAAGGACTTCTTTTCTTGAACCTTCATCTGTAACTATGGACCCCAGATATTTGAAGTTGGTGACTGGTTCAATTATTTTGTTGTTGATTTTGATTTCCGCATTGAAGCCATCTGCATTGTTTGTCATTATCTTTGTTTTTTCTGCACTAATTTCCATGCCGTAGGCTGAAGATGATATATTCAGCAGATTTATCAGGTTCACAAGTTCTTCTTCTGTGCCTGCTAGTCCGTCAATGTCGTCGGCAAATCGTAGGTTGGTAATTGTTCTGCCGGCAATGCTGACTGTTCCCTTGTGTTTTTCTAATGCGTCGCTCATTATCCTCTCCAGAAATATGTTGAAAAGTACTGGAGAGAGGAGACATCCCTGTCTCACTCCGACTGATGTCCGGAACCAGTTTCCCGTGTTTCCGTTGAAGAATACTGCGCTGTTGGCTTTGTCGTACAGACTCTTGATGACATTTACAAGGTTGGCACTGATGTTGTATTTGTGCATGGTGGTCCAAAGTGCTTCATGCCACACTCAGTCGAAAGCCTTCTTGAAGTCAATGAAGACGTGGTATAGGTCTTGTTGGTGTTGCAGGTATTTCTCCATAAGAATTCTCAGATTGGATATCTGTTCAGTGGTGCTTCTTCCTGCTCTAAAACCTGCTTGTTCCTCTGCGATGATCTTTTCTGCTTGAGGTTTCAGCCTGTTCAGCAAGATTTTAAGCATGACTTTGCTGGGATGGCAGATTAGGCTGATTGTGCGGTAATTTTTGCACATTTGCAGGTTACCCTTCTTTGGCAGTGTAATTATAAGGGATTTTGTCCACTGGGTTGGCCATTCTCCACTGCGCCAGATTTTGTTGCAAATGATGAGAAGGGCATCAATCATGGCCTCTCCTCCAGCCTGAACAAGCTCGGATGGTATGTTGTCCACGCCTGGAGATTTTCCTTTCTTAAGGGATTTCACAGCTGCTTCTACTTCTGCTCGGAGGATTGGTGGGTCGTCATGATTGGTCGACTGCGGTCCGTTTAGCACTGCAGTATCACCCTGTGTGTTGTAATTATACAGGTCAGAGCAATACTCTGTCCAACGTGTGAGGATTTCTTGTTCTTCTGTGAGGCATTCTCCTGACTTATCTTGGATTGTGCTTACTCTCCCTTGTTTTGTGGTTGTGAGGTCTTTCACCAGCTGGTAAGCCTGTTTTGTGTTGTTTCTTTCCAAGTGTGCATCGATGTTTCCGCACTGATCTTCTATCCATTTTCCCTTGGCTTTCCTCATGGCACCCCTTATCTTCTTGTTTACTTCTCTATATTTTTCTTTTCCTTCCTGTGAGTTGTTTCTTTCTGGCTTCAAGCTCCTCCTTTCATCGCACAAGTCCAGGATGTCATTTGTGACCCACGGTTTCTTCTTCGGGCGATGTTTGCCTATAATTTCTGTGGCTGTTTCTGTGAGGGCCATGGAGAAGGTGTCAGTGAGTTGCTCAACATTTTCTTCGTCTCCCAAGATGGTCAGTGGAGCGAATTTTCCGCCTATCATTGCCTCAAAAGCTTCTTGAATGTTCGCATCCTTCAATTTCTCCAGGTCGAATCGCAATCTTGTTCCTGCTTGTTTGGCAACCTTTTTAAGGTGTACTCGGAATGTCATCATTACAAGCTCGTGATCGTTTCCAACGTCAGCCCCTGGAAAGCTTCTGGTTCTGGCGATGTTAATGCAGGACCGGAAGCGTTTTCTCACCATGATGTAGTCAATCTGGTTGTGACATTCTCCATTTGGGCTGTGCCAGGTCCATCTTCTTGATGTCTTGTGAGGACCGAAGGTGTTAGCCAGCAATAAGTTGTTGTAGCTGGCAAATTCCAAGAGTCGAAGGCCTCTGTCGTTGGTCTCTGTATTGCAGTATTCTCCGGATGTGCCATGCCAGTCCTTCACCGAGTCTTTGCCTACTTTGGCGTTCCAGTCGCCTTGCACTATCAAGATGTCCTTTTTTGGTGTTTTGTCAATGCCATCTTGCAATTGCTCGTAGAAGTCTTCAATTGCGTTGTCTTCATAGTCTAAAGTTGGAGCATATGCCTGTACAATGGTGATGTTGAATGGTGATGCTCTGAGCCGTATGATGATGATTCGGCTGGATATCGGGCGACATCCCATCACTGCGTTCACGATGTTCTTGTGTACAAGAAATCCGACTCCATGCAGATGTTTATCTTCTCTACCACTGTAGTATATCTTGTGGCCTTCTTCTGTAGTGGTTTCCCCAAAGTTCTTCCATCTGACCTCACAGAGGCCTATGACGTGCCAGGTGTATCTCGCCATTTCATGGGTTAACTCTTCTACTTTTCCTTCAGTGTTTAGTGTTCTTACATTCCACGTCCCCACTGTTAGGTTGTCTCTTCCTCTGATGTTGTCTCTCCCCTTCGGTTTATCAGTAGTGTACTTTTCACCTCTGCCCTGATGTACAACAGTAGGCGCGGTCCTTGGTAACCCGCGTGACGACCGATGCGGTATGGTATGGACAGTTGTCGTCATTCATGTGGTGTGTCTAGGGCTATTAAAACTTGGCGGAGCCCATCCCTCTCCAAGTTTAGACCACAGCCAATCTCCACCCACACGGCGGCTCGCCTTGGTCTCGGACATGAGGCCGTTGAACACATCATGGTGCACATCCGCCCAGGCCGGTGGCTTCATCAGGGAAGTCGTTCGCCCAGTGATGCCATGTCAACATCACCCCCTCACATGGTTTGGCACGCCAGCTGAGGCGAGGTCCCGGGGTGTGGCGCTTGGATGCCCACAAGGCAGTGGGGCTATTTACCCATAGCTGGGGGCTGAAACCGCCTTCCTAGCCGTTGGACCTAGTTGGTCTCATCCGCCCAGTCTGTCGGAGCCAGTCTATGCGACAGGTAGTACTGGGCTACATTTTACCAGTAGAGGTAGGCGCCAGGTCCCAGGGAGTCCCAGGACGAGCCAGCCAGGCATGCAGTTGCATGCCCAGCATGATGCCCCCCGCTAACAAGGATCACCTGGTACCAAAGCGCCCCCCACCAGACATAATTATGTAGATGTCTATATATCACAAATACACAAGAAAATGGCTCGGTGTCCCACCTGGTCTCACTGATGTTGCATTCTACTGTCGTCAAGCAATGCTGAAGCTACCTCTGAAATCCATAGTGGAGGAATACAAAGTTGGAAAAGCAAGACTGTTGAGCATGCTGGAGGAATCGGAGGACAATATCGTGAGAGCAGTTCATCCAAAGCTGAGAACTGGCAGAAAGTGGAAAGTCCAAGAGGCTGTAAACAATGCCAAGAGAAACCTCAGCATCAAAGAAATAATTGGACACACGCAAACCAACAGACAGGGACTGGGAGCAACAAAAATGCAGTGGTGGTCCAAAGCCAAAGGGAAGGAAAAAAGAGACATGATCATACAGGAGTTGAAGGAAGAAGAAGATGTCAAAAGAGTGCAGAAGGCAGTCCAGCAAGGTCAACAGGGGCAATGGACAACATGGACAGTGCACTCCAAAGAAGTCTCAGCTGGAACGATATGTGGCACATGGCTCCTCTAAGGATAAGCTTCCTCCTCAGATCTGTATATGACCTGCTCCCCTCGAATGCAAACTTAGTGAAATGGGGGAAAGCAGACGACCCAGCAATGTCCGCTCTGTCAGAAGAAACAAACAGTGGAACATGTCCTAAGCTCTTGCAAAGTAGCGCTAGCCCAAGGAAGGTATACATGGAGCACAACCAAGTTCTGAAAGTGATCACAGATGTGGTTAGCGAAAAAACCATGACCCCAAACGCACCAATTGCTATGACAACGTTCTACAAAGCAGGAGGGAAACAGGTCTGGCCCGAAAGGGCTATGACAACCAGCACATTGCCAAAGGGTCTTCTGGATGGAGCAGTCGACTGGGAGTGTACAGCAGACCTCCCAGAGTGGAGAAATTACCCAGATGTCATCAGCAAGACAGGCATGAGACCAGACATCGCTCTCCACTCTGACTCCTCGAAACAAGTGATTCTGATAGAACTCACTGTGCCATACGAAAGCAGAATGGAAGAAGCACATATCTACAAGACCGAAAAATACGCCGGTCTTGCCAGCACCCTGAAGAAAGCAGGTCTGCGGGTCAAAATCTTCGCCATAGAGGTCGGGGCAAGAGGGTTTGTGGGCACCTCCGCTTATGATCTCATGAAACAACTCGCCATTTCTGGGAAGAAGAGGACTAGAGCCCTTAAAGCGATGGCAGAGGCAGCAGAAAGGAGCTCAAGCTGGATCTGGGCAAGGAGGAACCAAAAAAGTGAACTTCATAAGGATTAAATTCCCTACAGATGATGTGTGCCCCGTTAGCACATTGGTAAAACCGCGTACCGCAGTTCTGAAGCGCAGAATCGCCCAGGTTCGATCCCCGGCGTGGGAAAAAAAAAAAAAAAAAATAGACAACAGCAGAAGGGCATCCAGGAGTCATGACCTGGATGTGGCCCGGCCCCCCGAGAGTGTAAGGAATTCAGGGCCGAAACACTTGTCTAAAGGGGGTTACTTCTCTGAAGACCTTCTGTTTGTCTAGCTCTCCCTAGAGTTTCTTTCTACCTGTATTGTTAGTATATGTAGATGTCTATATATCTGTATTGTTAGTATATGTAGATGTCTATATATCTGTATTGTTAGTACACGTAGATGTCTATATATCTGTATTGTTAGTACATGTAGATGTCTATATATCTGTATTGTTAGTATAATTATGTAGATGTCTATATATCTGTATTGTTAGTATATGTAGATGTCTATATATCTGTATTGTTAGTATATGTAGATGTCTATATATCTGTATTGTTAGTACATGTAGATGTCTATATATCTGTATTGTTAGTACACGTAGATGTCTATATATCTGTATTGTTAGTACATGTAGATGTCTATATATCTGTATTGTTAGTATATGTAGATGTCTATATATCTGTATTGTTAGTACATGTAGATGTCTATATATCTGTATTGTTAGTACATGTAGATGTCTATATATCTGTATTGTTAGTATAATTATGTAGATGTCTATATATCTGTATTGTTAGTATAATTATGTAGATGTCTATATATCTGTATTGTTAGTACATGTTGATGTCTATATATCTGTATTGTTAGTATAATTATGTAGATGTCTATATATCTGTATTGTTAGTATAATTATGTAGATGTCTATATATCTGTATTGTTAGTATAAATTATGTAGATGTCTATATATCTATATTGTTAGTACATGTTGATGTCTATATATCTGTATTGTTAGTATAATTATGTAGATGTATATATATCTGTATTGTTAGTATAATTATGTAGATGTATATATATCTGTATTGTTAGTATAATTATGTAGATGTATATATATCTGTATTGTTAGTATAATTATGTAGATGTATATATATCTGTATTGTTAGTATAATTATGTAGATGTATATATATCTGTATTGTTAGTATAATTATGTAGATGTCTATATATCTGTATTGTTTGTACATGTAGATGTCTATATATCTGTATTGTTAGTATAATTATGTAGATGTCTATATATCTGTATTGTTAGTATAATTATGTAGATGTCTATATATCTGTATTGTTAGTATATGTAGATGTCTATATATCTGTATTGTTAGTACATGTAGATGTCTATATATCTGTATTGTTAGTACATGTTGATGTCTATATATCTGTATTGTTAGTATAATTATGTAGATGTCTATATATATGTATTGTTAGTATATGTAGATGTCTATATATCTGTATTGTTAGTATATGTAGATGTCTATATATCTGTATTGTTAGTATATGTAGATGTCTATATATCTGTATTGTTAGTAGAATTATGTAGATGTCTATATATCTGTATTGTTAGTACATGTAGATGTCTATATATCTGTATTGTTAGTATAATTATGTAGATGTCTATATATCTGTATTGTTAGTATAATTATGTAGATGTCTATATATCTGTATTGTTAGTACATGTTGATGTCTATATATCTGTATTGTTAGTATAATTATGTAGATGTCTATATATCTGTATTGTTAGTACATGTAGATGTCTATATATCTGTATTGTTAGTATAATTATGTAGATGTCTATATATCTGTATTGTTAGTATAATTATGTAGATGTCTATATATCTGTATTGTTAGTATAATTATGTAGATGTCTATATATCTGTATTGTTAGTACACGTAGATGTCTATATATCTGTATTGTTAGTACATGTAGATGTCTATATATCTGTATTGTTAGTACATGTAGATGTCTATATATCTGTATTGTTAGTATATGTAGATGTCTATAATATCTGTATTGTTAGTATATGTAGATGTCTATATATCTGTATTGTTAGTATAATTATGTAGATGTCTATATATCTGTATTGTTAGTACATGTAGATATCTATATATCTGTATTGTTAGTATATTTATGTAGATGTCTATATATCTGTATTGTTAGTATAATTATGTAGATGTCTATATATCTGTATTGTTAGTACATGTTGATGTCTATATATCTGTATTGTTAGTATAATTATGTAGATGTCTATATATCTGTATTGTTAGTACATGTAGATGTCTATATATCTGTATTGTTAGTATAATTATGTAGATGTCTATATATCTGTATTGTTAGTATAATTATGTAGATGTCTATATATCTGTATTGTTAGTACATGTAGATGTCTATATATCTGTATTGTTAGTACATGTAGATGTCTATATATCTGTATTGTTAGTATAATTATGTAGATGTCTATATATCTGTATTGTTAGTATAATTATGTAGATGTCTATATATCTGTATTGTTAGTATATGTAGATGTCTATATATCTGTATTGTTAGTACATGTAGATGTCTATATATCTGTATTGTTAGTATAATTATGTAGATGTCTATATATCTGTATTGTTAGTACATGTAGATGTCTATATATCTGTATTGTTAGTACATGTAGATGTCTATATATATCTGTATTGTTAGTACATGTAGATGTCTATATATCTGTATTGTTAGTACACGTAGATGTCTATATATATGTATTGTTAGTACATGTAGATGTCTATATATCTGTATTGTTAGTACATGTAGATGTCTATATATCTGTATTGTTAGTATAATTATGTAGATGTCTATATATCTGTACTGTTAGTATAATTATGTAGATGTCTATATATCTGTATTGTTAGTATAATTATGTAGATGTCTATATATCTGTATTGTTAGTATAATTATGTAGATGTCTATATATCTGTATTGTTAGTATATGTAGATGTCTATATATTTGTATTGTTAGTACATGTAGATGTCTATATATTTGTACTGTTAGTATAATTATGTAGATGTCTATATATCTGTATTGTTAGATATATGTAGATGTCTATATATCTGTATTGTTAGTACATGTAGATGTCTATATATCTGTATTGTTAGTACATGTAGATGTCTATATATCTGTATTGTTAGTAATAATTATGTAGATGTCTAAATATCTGTATTGTTAGTACATGTAGATGTCTATATGTTTGTATTCTTAGTATATGTAGATGTCTAATATATTCGCATTCTTAGTATAATGTAGATGTCTATATATATGTATTCTTAGTATATGTATGATAACATTTTGATTCAACTAGAATTTTTCTAATAATGTCATTACAATAATTTTTCTAATGATGTAATAACAGTTCTGCTTAGCTCTCTTGTTTTGCATTTGTCTGTCTTACTTGCCTAAATGAATGTCAAAAAATAACATATCCTACATTTCTCCTCCTTCTCCACCACCCCCTCCATTTCTCTGTCCCCTGTAAGCCGCCATTTTGTCCCAGTTCAACCACTGGCATTTAACCACGGTGTCTTCTCGTGCTCTGTCCAATGACAATGTTACAATTTCTCGTGCTCTGTCCAATGACAATGTTACAATTTCTCGGTGCTCTGTCCAATGACAATGTTACAATTTCTCGTGCTCTGTCCAATGACAATGTTACAATTTCTCGGTGCTCTGTCCAATGACAATGTACACATTTGAACGAATAGACGAAAATCGTCCAATTTCCTCCATCCCTTCCTCTATCTGTCTCTCTCCATTCTCTCTTCTTCTCTCTCTCTCCATTCTCTCTCTCTCTCTTTCTCTTTCTCTCATTTCTCTCTTTGTCTCTCACTCTTTCTCTCTCTCTCTTCTCTCTCTCTCTCTCTCACTCTCTCTCTTTCTCTCTCTCTCTCTTTCTCTCTCTCTTTCTCTCTTCTCTTCTCTCTCTCCTTTCTCTCTCTCACTCTCTCTCTCTCTCTTTCTCTCTAACTCTTTCTCTCTCTCTCTTTCTCTCTCTCTCTTTCTCTCTCTCACTCTCTCTCTCTCTTTCTCTCTAACTCTTTCTTCTCTCTCTCTTTCTCTCTCTCCTTCCTCTCTCTCTTCTCCTCTCTCTCTTTTCTCTCTCTCTTCCTCTCTCTCTTTCTCTCTCTCTCTCTCTCTTTCTCTTCCTCTTCTCTCTCTCTTCTCTCTCTCTTTCCTCTCTCTCTCTCTCTTTCTCTCTTCTCTCTCTCTCTCTCTCTCTCTCTCCTCTCTCTCCTCTCTCTTCCACTCATCTCTCTCTCTCCAAGCATCTTCTCTCTCTCTCTCTCTCTCTCTCTCTCTCTCTCTCTCTCTCTCTGTGAAGACCAGCAGACAAGCTCCCTGCTGAAAGAGACATTGTCCAAAAGCAGGCCGACTGCTGACTGAAGCCCACACAGTGTGGACATGAATGATGCATGGACTGAAGGTGGTGTCACACTCACTACTCCTCTGACACCAACATCATCACCCCTAATCCTCTTCACCACCACCATCATCACTCTTAATCTCTTCGCCGCCACCACCATCATTCTTAATCTCTTCACAACCACCATCATCACTCCTAATCTCTTCACCACCACCATCATCACTCTTCCTCTCTTCACAACCACCACACCACATCACTCTTATCTCTTACCACCACCATCATCACCCTTCCTCTCTTCACCACCACCATCATCATCACTCTTCCTCTCTTCACCACCACCATCTCATCACTCTTCCTTCTTCACCACACCATCATCACTCTTTCACCCACCACCATCACACTCTTCTCTCTCACCACCACCATCATCACTCTTCCTCTCTTCACACAACCTCATCACTCTTAATCTCTTCACCACCACCATCATCACTCTAATCTCCTTCACCACCACCACATCACTCTTCCTCTCTTCACCACCACCATCATCACTCTTCCTCTCTCACCACCACCATCATCTCACTCTTCACTCTTCACCACCACCATCATCACTCTAATTCTTCACCACCACCTCATCACTCTTCCTCTCTTCACCACCACATCATCACTCTTCTCTCTTCACACCACCACACTCACTCTCCTCTCTTCACCACCACCACCATCACCTCTCCCTCTCTCCACCACCACCATCATCACCTTCCTCTCTTCACCACCACCATCATCACTCTTCTCTTCACCACCACCATCATCACTCTTCATCTTCACCACCACCACCACACTCTTCCTCTCTTCACCACCCCATCATCACTCTTCCTCTCTTCACCACCACCACCATCATCACTCTTTCTCTTCACCACCACCCACCATCACTCTTCCTCTCTTCACCACCACCTCATCACTCTCTCCTCTCTTCACCACACCACATCACTCTTCCCTCACCACACCCATCATCACTCTCTCTCTCACCACCATCACCTTCTCTTCACCACCACCTCACCTAATCTCTTCACCACACCATCATCACTCTTCTTCTACACCACCACATCCTCTTCTCTCTTCACCACCACCATCACATCTTCTCTCACCCCACATCACCTCTATCTCACACCATCATCTCTCTTCCATTCACCCCACACCATACACCCTTCCTCCACCACCATCACTCTCTCCTTCACACCACCATATCACTCTTCTCTCTTCACCACATCATCCTCTTTCTTCAACATCCACAATCTTCCTCTTCACCCATCTCACACCTTCCTCTCTTCACCACCACCATCATCACTCTTCTCTTCACCACACATCATCCTCTTCTCTCTTCCCACCACATCACTCTTCTCTCTTCACCACCACCATCACATCTTCTCTCTTCTCACCACATCACTCTTCCTCTTCACACCACCACATATCTCTTCCCCCCACCACATCACTCTTCTCTCTCACCACCACCACATCACTTTTCTTTCACCACCACATCATCACTCTTCTCCTTCACCACCACCTCATCATCTTCCTCTCTTCACCACCACCATCATCACTCTTTCTCTTCACCACCACCAATCATCACCTTTCCTCTCTTCACCACACCATCATCACTTTCCTCTCTTCACCCACCATCATCACTCTTCCTCTTCACACCACCACCACCCACCCCTCTTCTCACCACCACCATCACACTCTTCTCTTCACCACACCACCATCACTCTTCTCTCTTCACCACCACCAACATCCTCTTCTCTCTTCACCACCACCACCATCACCTTATCTCTTCACCATCATCATCTCACATCATCACTCTTCCTCTCCCACACACCATCATCACTCTTCTCTTCACCACCACCACCACATCTTAATCTCTCACACCACACACACTCTTCCTTCTCCCACCACCATCATCACTCTTACTCTTCACCACCACCACCACTCTTCTCTCTTCACCACCACACATCACTCTCCTCTCTTCACCACCACCATCCACTCTATCTCTTCACCACCACCATCATCACTCTTCTCCTTCACCACCACATCATCACTCTTCCCTCTCACCACCACCATCATCACTTCTCTTCACCACCACCACATCACTCTCCCTCTTCACCACCACACATCACTCTCTCTTCACCACCACCACATCTACTATTTTACCAACTCACTTCCAACCACATATCTTTTCCTTTTAAACACATTTAATCTTCCACTCTTACTATCTTTTCACACACCAACATTATCTTTCAACCACCACATCACACCCTTCTTCTTCCCCCCATCACCTCTCTCTTCACCTCACATTCCTCATCTCCAAAACAAAACTTTCTTTCACCACCACCACACATCTCTCTTCACACCACAATACATCTTCCCTTCTTCACCACCATATACCTACCACCACACCATCATCATCTTCATTCTTCACCACACTATCCTTTAACTCTCACACCACCATCATCACTCTTCCTTTTCAACAATCACACTCTTCCTCTCTTCACCACCACCATATCATCACTCTTAATCTCTTCACCCCCACATCATCATCTTCTCTTCACCACCACCATCATCACTCTTCCTCTTCCACCACACCACCCCTATTCACCACATCATCATCCTCTCTTCACCACCACATCACACTCTTCTCTCTTCAAAACCCACCACACCACTCACTTTCCCTCTCACCACCACCATCATCACACTTATCTCTTCAACCATCATATATTTACCACCACACATCACTCTTCCTTCTCACCACCACCATCATCACTTCTCCTCACCAACCACCTCATCTCTTCTCTTCACCACCACCATCACCTCTTCTCTTCACACCACCATCATCACTCTTCCCTCCTCCACCACCACCATCATCACTCCTCTCTTCACCACCAACATCAATCACTCTTCCCTCACACACCACATCAAAACTCTCTTCTTCAAAACCACCATCAACCTTACTCTCAACCCACCAACACACATCTACCCCACCCCACCAATCACTCTTCTCTCTCACCACCCTCATCTTCCACCAACACACCATCACCACCTACTTCTTCACCACCACACCTCTCACTAAACCACCACCACATCACTCTTATCTCTTCACCCCCCACCACATCTCCTCTTCACACCACCATCACTCTTCCTCTTCACCACCACCATCATCACCCTCCCTCTTCACCACCACCACATCATCATCTTCCTTCTCAACCCTCATCACTCTTCCTCTCTCACCCCACTCATCACTCTTCTCTCACCACCCCACCAACTTCCTCTTCACCACACCCCCCACATCACTCTTCCTCTTCACCACCACCATCATCCTTCCTCTCCCACCACCAACCCATCCTCTATCTCTTCACCACCACCACCATCACTCTTCTCCTTCCCCACCCCATCACACTCTTTCTCTTCCCACCCACATCACTCTTCTCTCTTCAACCACCCCCACATCACTCTTCTCTCTTCACCACACCATCACTCTTCCTTCTTCAACCCACCATCTCATCACTATCTCACACACCTCTCACTCTTAATCTCTTCACCACCACCATCATCACTCTTCCTCTCTTCACCACCACCATCATCACTCTTCCTCTCTTCACCACCAACCATCATCACTCTTCCTCTCTTCACCACCACCATCATCACTCTTCCTCTCTTCACCACCACCACCATCAATCACTCTCTCTTCTTCACCACCACCATCATCACTCTTCCTCTCTTCACCACCACCATCATCACTCTTCCTCTCTTCCACCACCACACATCTCACTCTTACATCTTCACCACCACCATCATCACTCTTCCTCTCTTCACCACACCCACCACCTCATCACACTCTTCCTCTCCTTCACCACCACCATCATCATCACTCTTCCTTCCTCATCACCATCACCATCATCACTCTTCACCACCACATCATCACTCTTCCTCTCTTCACCACACCATCATCACTCTTCTCTTCACACATCAACCTCACATCACTCTATCTCTTCACCACCACCATCATCACTCTTCATCTCTTCACCACCCCCACATCACTCTTCCTCTCTTCACCCACCAACCCATCATCACTCTTCCTCTCTTCACCACCACCATCATCACTCTCCTCTCTTCACCACCACCATCATCACTCCTAATCTCTTCACAAAAACCACCCATCAATCACTCTTCACTCTCTTCACCACCAACCACCATCATCACTCTTCCTCTCTTCACCACACATATCACTTTCCCCTACTCTTCACCACCACATCATCACTCTTTCTCTTCACCACCACACATCACCTTCCACTCTTCACACACCACATCATCACCTTTCTCTTCACCACCACCATCAATCACTCTTCCTCTCTTCACCACCACCATCATCACTCTTCTCTTCACCACCACCACATCACTCTTAATCTCTTCACCACCACCATCATCATCCTCTTCCTCTCTTCACCACCACCACACCCCCTTCACCACACCACACATCACTCTTCCTCTCTATCCCACCACATCATCACTCTTCCTCTCTTCACCACCACCATCATCACTCTTATCTTTTCACCACCACCACATCATCACTCTTCCTCTCTTCACCACCCACATCACTCTTCTCTCTTCACCACCACCATCATCACTCTTAATCTCTTCACCACCACCATCATCACTCTCCTCCAATCCTCCTTTCCACCACCACCACATCATCACTCTTCCCTTTACCCAACCTCTCCTCTTCTCTCACCACCAATCCAATCACTCTTTCTTCTTCACCACCATCATCATCACTCTCCTTCACCTCCATCATCCTTTCCCACCACCACCATCATCACTCTATCTCTTCACCACCCCCATCACTCTTATCTCTCACCACCACCATCATCACTCTTCCTCTCTTCACCACCACCATCATCACTCTTTCCTCTCTTCCACCACCACCATCATCACTCTTCTCTCTTCACCACCACCATCATCACTCTTCCTCTCTTCACCACCACCATCATCACTCTTCCTCCTTCACCACCACCATCATCACCTTCCTCTCTCACCACACCACCATCACTCTTCCTCTCTTCACCACCACCATCATCACTCTTAATCTCTTCACCACCACCACATCACTCTTCCTCTCTTACCACCACATCATCACTCTTCTCCTTCACCACCACCATCATCACTCTTCATCTCTTCCACCACACCATCATCATTCTCTTCACCACCACACCATCATCACTCTTCCTCTCTTCACCACCACCACATCAATCACTCTTAATCTCTTCACCACCACAACATCACTCTTAATCTCTTCACCACCACCATCATCACTCTTCCTCTCTTCACCACCACCACCATCACTCTTAATCTCTTCACCACCACCACCATCACTCTTATCTCTTTTACACCACCATCATCACTCTTCTTCTCTTCACCACCACCATCATACACTCTTCCTCTCTTCACCACCACCATCATCACTCTTCCTCTCTTCACCACCACCATCATCACTCTTCCTTCTTCACCAGCACCACACATCACTCTTAATCTCTTCACCAACCACCATCATCACTCTTCCTCTTCAACCACCATCATCAATCTCTTCCTACTCTTCAACACCACCATCATCACACTTCATCTCTTCATCACCAACCATCATCACTCTAATCCTCTCACACCACCATCATCACTCTTCCTCTCTTCACCACCACCATCATCACTCTTCCTCTCTTCACCACCACCATCATCACTCTTCCTATCTTCACCACCACCATCATCACTCTTCCTCTCATTCACCACCACCATCATCACTCTTCCTCTCTTCACCACCACCATCACTCTATCATCACCATCATCATGATTCTGTTGTACTGTGTATTTGAGTCTTCTGTTAAAGGCTTGACGTAAAACATGCCAGTATTTATCTTTTCCTTTTGTAATGACTATATTTTAATGTGTACTTCAGTCTTAGAGTAAGATCTTGATGTCAACACACCAACATGTATCTGTTGTTCTGTTAAACAGTTCCACTTGTCAGGGGAGAGAATCCACTGTTTGATCTTGGGAGTGCTTTCCCCCCACACCCTAACAAAGCTCTGTTTCTGTCAAACTTGCACATTCCGTAATATCGACAAAAACTGAAAGAAAAGATGAAATAATGTGATACACACCCACAACAACAATAACAAGCGTCTGTAAACAACTGGAAAACAAATCTGAATCTCGACATTCTCCAGACGAATGAGCTAAACAGAACACAACAGCACATAATTCAGCTGTCAAAATGTTTCGCTATCTGGCAATAAAAGTACAAGTTATAACATGATGCAGAAAACCAGTCTTTGTGGCTCGTGTTTGGAGTGGTCTGAATCACCAAGAGATGTTTGAGTATATCATTGTCTTTCCTTCATTTTTACAATTGTCAAGCTTCGCATTAACAGATGATTGGAAAGAACAGAATCTTAGCATGACAAAAATTCTCTCTCTCTCTCTCTCTCTCTCTCTCTCTCTCTCTCTCTCTCTTTCTGTTGTTCTTTCTGATTACATCATCATTGTATTTCAACGTGATCCCCTCAGTTAGTGATTCCTGAAGTCAGTGTTGTTGCAGCCAGGCACTCCCCACTTTGATTGGTTTCCTCCCCTGTTTTGTCTTGTTTTGTTTTGTTTTGTTTAATTTTTTCTCCACGACAAATCTTCATCCAGTCCTAACATCACCGTCTGTACCTTGCCACTCATCCCCAACCCCCATTTGTTCAGTTTATCTTTCAAATATTTTTTTCCTTTGCCATCTTACAAGTCTTATCACTGGCCCAGTTTTGCCCGTGGTGTTTTGCAACAGTGCTGTCACTATCTTCACTGATGCAAATGTCATACGTATTGATTGGAGTTGGGAAAAATCCCACAATTCTACCCCCTTTCTCTCTCTCCCTCCCACCCTCCCCCCATCTCTCTCTCTCTCTCTCTCTTGTCTCTCTCTGTCTCTGTCTCTCTCCAGTTACCTATTGTAAACAGTAGTGTAGTGTTAGCAAAGCTTGGGGGGAAATGACAACCATTGACTTTTACAACTGAACGATGAAACATCACTGTGTATACACCAAACACACACACACACACACACACACACACACACACACACACACACACACACACACACACACACATACACACACACACATACACACACATACACGTACACACACACACACACATACACACACACACACACACACGCAAACACACATACACACACACACAAACACACACATACACAAATAAACACACAAACACAAACATGCACACACACACAAACACACACACACAACACAAACACACACACACAACACAAACACACACACACAACACACACACAACAACACACACACACACACACAACACAACACACACACAAAACACGCACACACAACCGCACACACACACACACACACAACACCAACACCACACATATACACACACAAACACACTCACACAAACACACACACAAACACACACAAACACACAAACACAAACACACATATACACACACAAACACACTCACACAAACACACACACAAACACACACACACAAACACAAACACGCACACACACACACAAACACACACACGCACACACACACACACGCATACGCACATATGTACTCAGAGCGTACTACTCTCTCATTCTTTCTCATTCCAGTCTGTTCCCCCACCCTCTCTCTCTCTCTCTCTCTCTCCTCTCTCTCTCTCTCTCTCTCTCTCTCTCTCTCTCTCTCTCTCTCCATGTAAAGAAATGAGTATTACCTCACATCGAACAATTGTGTTTGTATGTCTGTATACCTAGAGAACAAACAGATCAGCCTGGAGACGTCAGCTGTTCATCAACAGATCAACATAGAGACGTCAGCTGTTCATCAACAGATCAGCATGGAGACGTCAGCTGTTTATCAACAGATCAGCATGGAGACATCAGCTGATCATCAACAGATCAACATAGAGACGTCAGCTGTTCATTAACAGATCAGCATAGAGATGTCAGCTGTTTATCAACAGATCAACATAGAGACGTCAGCTGTTTATCAACAGATCACCATAGTGACGTCAGCTGTTTATCAACAGATCAGCATAGAGACGTCAGCTGTTTATCAACAGATCAGCATAGTGATGTCAGCTGTTTATCAACAGATCAGCATAGAGACGCCAGCTGTTTATCAACAGATCAGCATAGTGACGTCAGCTATTTATAAACAGATCAGCATAATGACGTCAGCTATTTATAAACAGATCAGCATAGTGACGTCATCTTTTATCAACAGATCAGCATAATGACGTCAGCAATTTATCAACAGATCAGCATAGTGACGTCAGCTGTTTATCAACAGATCAGCATAGTGACATCAGCTGTTTATCAACAGATAGCTTAGAGACGTCAGCTGTTTATCAACAGATCAGCATAGTGACGCCAGATGTTTATCAACAGATCAGCATAGTGACGTCAGCTGTTTATCAACAGATCAGCATAGTGACGTCAGCTATTTATCAACAGATCAGCATAGTGACGTCAGCTGTTTATCAACAGATCAACATAGTGAAGTCGGCTGTTTATCAACAGATCAGCATAGTGACGTCAGCTGTTTATCAACAGATCAGCATAGTGACGTCAGCTGTTTATCAACAGATCAGCATAGTGACGTCAGCTGTTTATCAAGGATCTTCACAAAGTCTGGACAACAGATACAGTCTACAGGTATGGCAACAGTACCGACAACTGACACAGGGACAGCATGACCAGGTAAGACCACTAGAGCTGTACAAGGACAACATAAGACCACTACAGCTATACAAGGACAATATAAGACCACTACAGCTGTACAAGGACAACATAAGACCACTACAGCTGTACAAGGACAACATAAGACCACTACAGCTATACAAGGACAATATAAGACCACTACATCTGTACAAGGACAACATAAGACCACTACAGCTATACAAGGACAAATAAGACCACTACAGCTATACAAGGACAATATAAGACCACTACAGCTGTACAAGGACAACATAAGACCACTACAGCTATACAAGGACAACATAAGACCACTACAGCTATACAAGGACAGCATAAGACCACTACAGCTATACAAGGACAAATGAAGACCACTACAGCTATACAAGGACAACATAAGACCACTACAGCTATACAAGGACAGCATAAGACCACTACAACTGTACAAGGACAACATAAGACCACTACAGCTGTACAAGGACAACATAAGACCACTACAGCTGTACAAGGACAACATAAGACCACTACATCTATACAAGGACAACATAAGACCACTACATCTGTACAAGGACAACATAAGACCACTACAACTGTACAAGGACAACATAAGACCACTACAGCTGTACAAGGACAACATAAGACCACTACAGCTGTACAAGGACAACATAAGACCACTACAACTGTACAAGGACAACATAAGACCACTACAGCTGTACAAGGACAACATAAGACCACTACAAGCTGTACAAGGACAATATAAGACCACTACAGCTGTACAAGGACAACATAAGACCACTACAGCTATACAAGGACAACATAAGACCACTACAGCTGTACAAGGACAACATAAGACCACTACAGCTGTACAAGGACAACATAAGACCACTACAGCTGTACAAAGACAACATAAGACCACTACAGCTGTACAAGGACAACATAAGACCACTACAGCTGTACAAGGACAACATAAGACCACTACAACTGTACAAAGACAACATAAGACCACTACAGCTGTACAAGGACAGCATAAGACCACTACAGCTGTACAAGGACAAGATAAGAACCACTACAGCTGTACAAAGACAGCATAAGACCAACAGTTGTCCTTGTGGCTGTGTCAGTCTGTTGATGTACAGTTGTCCTTGTGGCTGTGTCAATATGTAGGTGTACAGTTATCCTTGTGGCTGTGTCAATATGTAGGTGTACAGTTGTCCTTGTGGCTGTG
>CM060307.1:116136444-116143944 GCA_030674185.1 Monoplex corrugatus | reverse complement strand
GTTCAGTTATCTCCCTTGTCTTCTCACCTGCCATTGATCATCTTGACATTTCCTGACTTGTGGACAAAGTTCGATCAGGGTGTAGGTGTTGATGGCAGCGTTCTGTCTTTCTTTTGGAGAAGCCGACAGACAGACAAACAGACAGACGATCAGACAGACAGACAAACTAGGTGTTGATGGCATCGCTCTGTCTTAAATTTGGAGAAGCAGATAAACAGACAGACAGACAGACAAACAAACAACAAAAAACAAACTAGGTGTTGATGGCATTGTTCTGTCTTTACTTTGGAGAAACAGACAGACAGATAAATAGCAGACAGACTGACAGACAGATAGACAGACTGGGTATTGATGACATTTTTCTGTGTTTATTCTCAAGAAAGAAACAGACAGACATAGTGAGACAGACAGATAAAGACTGACATACATATATAGACAGAGCGAGAGAGAAAGAGACAGACAGACAGACAAGCATCTATATAAAGACTACCAGACAGAGACAGAGACACAGTGGAGAGAGAGAGAGAAACAAAGAGTGAGAGACAGAACCACAGAAAGAGAGACAAACACACAGAAAAATATTCAGAAACAGTGTACGACAGACAAACAAACAAACAGACAGACAAACAAAGAACGAGAGACAAAGACAGACACACGGAGAGAAACAAACAGATAGACAGACAGACAGACAGACAGACAAAGAGTGAGACACAGAGACACAGTGAGAGATTTTACCAGATAGATATACGGACAAAGAGTGTGAGAGGTGGACAGAGATAGACAGACACAAATAAAGAAGTAAAGGGAAGTACAATAGACAGACACTGAGAGGTGGACAGAGATAGACAGACACTGAGAGATGGACAGAGATAGACAGACACAAATAAAGAAGTAAAGGGAAGTACAATAGACAGACACTGAGAGGTGGACAGAGACAAACAGACACTGAGAGGTGGACAGAGACAGACAACACAAATAAAGAAGTAAAGGGAAGTACAATAGACAGACACTGAGAGGTGGACAGACAGACAGACACAAATAAAGAAGTAAGGGGAAGTGCAATCTGTCCAACAGGGATAAAGTCACACAATCACCAACAGACAACGAGGGAAAGGAGAACAACGAGGGCTACATTGGGTGGTGGTGGACAGGGAGGGAAAGGAAACACGAGAGCTACATTGGGTGGTGGTGGACAGGAGGGAAAGGAGAACAACGAGGGCTACATTGGGTGGTGGTGGACAGGAAGGGAAAGGAGAACAATGAGGGCTACATTGGGTGGTGGTGGACAGGGAGGGAAAGGAGAACAACGAGGGCTACATTGGGTGGTGGTGGACAGGGAGGGAAAGGAGAACAACGAGAGCTACATTGGGTGGTGGTGGACAGGGAGGGAAAGGAGAACAACGAGGGCTACATTGGGTGGTGGTGGACAGGGAGGGAAAGGAGAACAACGAGGGCTACATTGGGTGGTGGTGGACAGGGAGGGAAAGGAGAACAACGAGGGCTACATTGGGTGGTGGTGGACAGGGAGGGAAAGGAGAACAACGAGGGCTACATTGGGTGGTGGTGGACAGGGAGGGAAAGGAGAACAACGAGGGCTACATTGGGTGGTGGTGGACAGGAAGGGAAAGGAGAACAACGAGGGCTACATTGGGTGGTGGTGGACAGGGAGGGAAAGGAGAACAACGAGGGCTACATTGGGTGGTGGTGGACAGGGAGGGAAAGGAGAACAACGAGAGCTACATTGGGTGGTGGTGGACAGGGAGGGAAAGGAGAACAACGAGGGCTACATTGGGTGGTGGTGGACAGGGAGGGAAAGGAGAACAACGAGGGCTACATTGGGTGGTGGTGGACAGGGAGGGAAAGGAGAACAACGAGGGCTACATTGGGTGGTGGTGGACAGGGAGGGAAAGGAGAACAACGAGGGCTACATTGGGTGGTGGTGGACAGGGAGGGAAAGGAGAAACGAGGACCACACTATGGGGGTGGGGGGGTGGACAGGGAGGGAAAGGAGAACAACGAGGGTCCACTATGGGGGGTGGAGGTGGACAGGGAGGGAAAGGAGAACGAGGACCACACTATGGGGGTGGGAGGTGGACAGGGAGGGAAAGGAGAACAACGAGGGTCGCACTATGCGGGGTGGAGGTGGACAGGGAGGGGAAAGAGAACAACGAGGGTCACACTATGGGGGGTGGAGGTGGACAGGGAGGGAAAGAGAACAACGAGGGTCGCACTATGCGGGGTGGAGGTGGACAGGGAGGGAAAAGAGAACAACGAGGGTCACACTATGGGGGGTGGACAGGGAGGGAAAGGAGAAACAACGAGGGTCACACTATGGGGGATGGTGGTGGACAGGGAGGGAAAAGAGAACAACGAGGGTCACACTATGGGGGATGGTGGTGGACAGGGAGGGAAAGGAGAACAACGAGGGTCACACTATGGGGGATGGTGGTGGACAGGGAGGGAAAGGAGAACAACGAGGGTCACACTATGGGGGGTGGACAGGAAGGGAAAGGAGAACAACAAGGGTCACACTATGGGGGATGGTGGTGGACAGGGAGGGAAAGGAGAACAACGAGGGTCACACTATGGGGGATGGTGGTGGACAGGGAGGGAAAGGAGAACAATGAGGGTCACACTATGGGGGATGGTGGTGGACAGGGATTGAAAGGAGAACAACAAGGGTCACACTATGGGGGTTGGGGGGTGGACAGGGAGGGAAAAGAGAACAACGAGGGTCACACTATGGGGGGGTAAGGGGGGTGGACAGGGAGGGAAAGGAGAACAACGAGGGTCACACTATGGGGGGTGGACAGGGAGGGAAAGGAGAACAACGAGGGTCACACTATGGGGGGTGGACAGGGAGGGAAAGGAGAACAACGAGGGTCACACTATGGGGGGTAGACAGGGAGGGAAAGGAGAACAACGAGGGTCACACTATGGGGGGTGGACAGGGAGGGAAAGGAGAACAACGAGGGTCACACTATGGGGGGTGGACAGGGAGGGAAAGGAGAACAACGAGGGTCACGCTGGGGGGATGGAGGTGGACAGGGAGGGAAAGGAGAACAACAAGGGTCACGCTGGGGGTGATGGTGGAAGTGGACAGGGAGGGAAAGGAGAACAGCGAGGGTCACGCTGGAGGGGGGGTGGAGGTGGACAGGGAGGGAAAAGAGAACAACGAGGGGACAGCATGGAATTCAAATCTCATTTTGTTGAAGATGGATTATTCAGAGTATGGCAGCCACTCACTTGTGCTAGACATAATCCTCCAGTCAACAACAACAACGATGACAACAATAACAACAACAAAACACCCTCCACACCCACACACATCCACACACTTGACAAAAACAACAACAGCACGACACATACAATCACTGTAATTATTCCACTTATCATCATCATGTGCCTTTTCTTTGCTTACACAGGTCATCATGGCCCTCCACACGAATCTATTTTTTTGTTGCTGCAAGTATATCTCTTTCCCTTTCTGTCCTCATCTGTTCTGCTATAAGGTCTGATATTTTCTCCCTTAGTCTACATCGTTCTCTTTTCCCCTCTGATTTTCCTGTTGTGACTAGGTCATCAAATTTCTCTTGCCTCAAAAAATGTCCTATAAATGTTGCTTGTCTTTTCCGAATCTTCTTCGTTAATGTTCTTTTTGTGTCTTCTTTCAAGATTGTCTCGTTTGTTTTCTTTGCTGTCCATGGACTTCTTAACATTCTTCTTAGAAACCACACTTCAGCTGCCTCAACGACATTTCAGCTACCTCAATTATCCCCTTGTTCATTTACATTTTATAATAATAATAATAATAATTACAATATTTATATAGCGCAAAATCTTGATAAAATCAAATCTAAGCGCTGAAACAGACACACACGCACGCACGCACACACACACACACATACACACACACACACACACACACACACACACACACACACACACACACACACACGCACACGCACACGCACACGCACACGCACACGCACACGCACACGCACACGCACACGGCTAAAATGGGGAGAAAGAATAAAAGCAATGGAAAATTATAGAGAGTATATTATATACAATTATATATTACAATGTGATTCCCCTCCGAGTGGAGACAGGCTGCAGAGTGGATTGAGTGAGGTCAGGATTTTTGCAGAGGAGAAAAGGTGAGTTTTGAGAGCGGACTTGAAGGAGACAAAAGTAGGTTGCTGACGGACTGAGAGAGGAAGTTTGTTCCAGGAGAGTGGACCAGAAACAGAGAAGGCTCGTGGACCATAGAGTCAGAGGATCGGAGGCAGAGCGGAGGGTACGTGAGGGAACATAGATCTCAAGTAGGCTTGACAGGTAATCGGGGGCTGCGTTATTGAGGCTTTTGTAGCACATGGTGTCTAGTTTGTACTGTATGCGCTTTGATACAGGGAGCCAGTGAAGTTGTGCCAGGAGAGGAGATATGTGGTCAGCTTTTTTCTTTTTGAGTACAAGGCGTGCAGCATTGTTTTGAATGCGCTGTAGGATGTGAATGGTGGAGGCAGGAAGACCAGACAGGAGCGAATTGCAATAGTCAATGCGAGACATTATGAAGGAGAGAACGAGTTTTGCAGTTGTTTCCACAGAGAGATACTTCCTGATCAGGCTTATACGATGGAGGTGATAGTAGCAAGATCTGGCAGTTTGAGAAACAAAGTTGTTCATGGAGAGGGTAGAGTCAATGCAGACACCAAGGTTTTTAGCTGAATCAGAAATTGGGACTGATGTGTTACATAATGGGAGAGAAACAGGAGGCAGCTGAGAAAGTTTCTGACGGGTGCCAATGAGGATAGCTTCTGTCTTGTCGTCATTAAGCTGAAGTTTGTTGAACGTCATCCAGTTCTTAATGTCCGAGTAACACTCAGTGGTGCGAGTCAACAGGCGCTGTATATTGTCTGGTGTGTCACTGTCTAGAAGTTGGGTGTCATCAGCATAGAAGTGTGTTTTATAGAGTGGGAGTTGATGATGGTGGACAGGGGGGAGGTGTAAAGAGTGAAAAGAACAGGGCCAATAACAGATCCTTGTGGAACACCACAGGTCAGGTATGCAGGTTGAGAGTAAGTGTCATTAATGAGAACAGTTTGTTTTCTGTTTGATAGATATGAAATGAACCAGGAGAGAGCAATGTCAGAGATGCCAAAAGTATGATGAAGTCTAGAAAGGAGAATACCATGATCAGTGGTATCGAAAGCTGCAGACAGATCAAGGAGTGTGAGGAGAGAGACTTTGCCAGTATCAGTTGCAAGGAGGAGATTGTTGAGAATGTGTAGCAGGGCAGTTTCAGTGCTATGGCACTGGCAGTAGCTGACTGGAAAGGATTGAGGAGATTGTTGGCAGACAGGTGAGAATTCAGCTGGTTGAGGACAACTTTTTCGATGAGTTTTGACAAGAAAGAGAGATTAGAGATAAGCCGAGGAGAGGGTGAACAATAGCAGACTTGAAAGAATCTGGGACAGTTCCAGTTTGAAGAGAAGTGTTGATGATGTCAGTGATGAATGGGAGGAGAGTAGGGAGACAGTCAGAGTAGAGAGAACCTGGAAGAGGATCCAGTTCGCAGGTTTTGAACGACATGGATCTGATTGTGTTGAGAATTTCTTCTTGTGAGACTGGGGTAAAAGTAGTAAGAGGTGTGCCAGAGAAGGAAGGGTCAGGTGGGCATGGTTGACAGGGTGTCCTGTCAAACCTGTCACGAAAGTTTGTATTTTGGTGGTGAAATACTTGGAGAATACAGATGGGAGTTCTTCATTTGTGTGTTTTGTTGGGAGGGGTAAATCTTTTCGTGTGCCAAGCAGATGATTCATGGTTGTAAAGAGTTCTCTTGAAGAAGAGGCATTCAGGATTTTGGTTTGGAAATAGCTTGTTTTTGCAGATGCAATGAGGGTGGATACTTTTGTTTTAGAGGCTTGGAAAAGTTGCCTATGTACAGTGAGTTTGGATTTGCGCCAGCGGCGCTCTGCTCTGCGGCGGGCACATTTTGCCCAGGCAATCTCATGAGTGAGCCAGGGGGTAGGGGGGGCGGTCAGGTTATGACAGGTTGTGGCTGGAGCATGAGTGTCCAGAAGATGGTGGAGAGTAGTATAGAATTCATCGGCAAGGTTATGTGACGTTTCAGAAAGGAGGCGGGAGGCATCAGATGAAAATGTGGAGAGGTCAATAGATTTGAGATTGCGTCGAGTCACTGTGCGCGTGGTACGGGAAGGAGGAGAAATGTCAAGAGAACAGAGAATTGCAGAGTGGTCAGATGGAAAGGCTGAAGTTTGACGGGTAGAAAGAACTAGGCAGTTGTCAGTAGCTGAATTGTGGTGATCACGAGAAATGATCCAGTCAAGAATGTGACCTTTTTGATGGGTTGGTTCAGAAATGTGTTGAGTCATATTGTGATTGGACAGAGAGTTGATGATATGTCTTGTGTCATAACGGTGAGTGTTGTCGTAGTGGACATTGATGTCACCTAGAATGACACAGACACAGACACAGACACAGACACAGACACAGACACAGACACAGACACTGACACAGACACAGACACTGAACCTGACACAGACATTGACACAGACACTGACACAGACACAGACACTGACACTGACACTGACACAGACACAGACACAGACACAGACACAGACACAGACACAACATCATCCTCTCTGTGATCAATATCAAACAATCTGTCTTTGATAAATCAAACCAAACCAAAACAAAACGACAGACTGGAACACGGAAAACAAGAAAACAAGAAGCAAGAAGCAAAACAGAAAGGGAAGCACTCTGGAAACAAAGAAGGAAAGAAAGAACAGCAGAATGGAATTCACAACAGGCAGAAAGAAGACCGAAAGAAATACATCATGGAAACAAAGAAGGAAAAAATCAAGACAGAATGGATTTCACAAGCAAGAAAGAAGACAGACAGAAACATCATCATGGAAACAAAGACGGAATAAATGGACGGCAGAATGGAATTGACAACAGGCAGAAAGAAGACAACAAAACAGCCAAACAATCAATGGACACATTCACTCAATGCCAGGCATACTATCAACTGTCAGAAAGCATTCTAAATGTCAGCTATCTATCCAGTGTGTGTGTGTGTGTGTGTGTGTGTGTGTGTGTGTGTGTGTGTGTGTGTGTGTGTGTGTGGTGTGTGTGTGTGTGTGTGTGTGTGTGTAGTGTGTGTGTGTGTGTGTTGTGTGTGTAGGGGGTGTTGTATGTGTGTGTTGTATGTTGTGTGGTGTTGTGTGTTTAAGCGCGCGCGTGTATGTATGTGTGTCTGTATGTTTGCGTGTATGTGTGTTATGTATGTTGTGTGGTATAAATGTGTGTATGCGTGTATGTGTGTATGCGGTGTGTGTGCGTACAACACAAACACATATATACATATATATAATATAATATATACATATACAATATATAGAGAGATACATATGTGTATGTGTGTGTGGTGTGTGTGTGTGTGTTGTCTGTCTGTCTGTATGTATGTATGTA
>CM060307.1:116123944-116128944 GCA_030674185.1 Monoplex corrugatus | reverse complement strand
GTCCACACCCTTTGTCCACCACCCTTTGTGTCACTGCAGGTATATACACCACCCTTTGTCCCACCACCCTTTGTGTCACTGCAGGTATATACACCACCCTTTGTACCACCACCCTTTGTGTCACTGCAGGTATATACACCACCCTTTGTCCACCACCCTTTGTGTACACCAGTGTATAGTCCACCACCCTTTGTCCACCACCCTTTGTGTCACTGCAGGTATATACACCACCCTTTGTCCACCACCCTTTGTGTCACTGCAGGTATATACACCACCCTTTGTCCACCACCCTTTGTGTCACTGCAGGTATATCCACCACCGTTTGTGTCATGCGGGATATCCACCACCCTTTGTGTCACTGCAGGTATATCACCACCCCCCTTGTGTCACTGTAGGTATATCCACCACCCTTTGTCACTGCAGGTATATACATCACCCTTTGTGTCACTGCAGGTATATACACCACCCTTTGTGTCACTGCAGGTATATACATCACCCTTTGTGTCACTGCAGGTATATACACCACCCTTTGTGTCACTGCAGGTATATACATCACCCTTTGTGTCACTGCAGGTATATACCACCACCCTTTGTGTCACTGCAGGTATATACACCACCCTTTGTGTCACTGCAGGTATATACACCACCCTTTGTGTCACAGTGTAGGTATATCCACCACCCTTTGTGTCACTGCAGGTATATCCATACCCTTTGTGTCACTGCAGGTTATATACATCACCCTTTGTGTCACTGTAGGTATATACACCCCCCTTTGTGTCACTGTAGGTATATACACCACCCTTTGTGTCACTGTAGGTATATCCACCACCCTTTGTGTCACTGTAGGTATATACACCACCCTTTGTCCACCACCCTTTGTGTCACTGCAGGTATATCACCACCCTTTGTCCACCACCCTTTGTGTCAATGCAGGTATATCCACCACCTTTGTGTCAATGCAGTAATCCACACCTTGTGTCAATGCAGTATATCCACCACCTTTGTCCACCACCCTTTGTGTCAATGCAGGTATATACACCACCTTTGTGTCACTGCAGGTATATACACCACCCTTTGTGTCACTGCAGGTATATACACACCTTGTCACTGAGGTATCACCCTTTGTGTCACTGCAGGTATATCCACACCCTTTGTGTAACTGCAGGTATATCCACCAACTTGTGTCATGGTATATACACCACCCTTTGTGTCACTGTGTATCACATCTTGTGTCACTGTAGTATATCCACCCCTTTGTGTAATGCAGTATACCACACCTTTGTGTCACTGTAGGTATATACACCACCCTTTGTGTCACTGTAGGTATATCACCACCCTTTGTGTCACTGTAGGTATATACACCACCCTTTGTGTCACTGTAGGTATATACACCACCCTTTGTGTCACTGTAGGTATATCACCACCCTTTGTCAACCTTGTGTACTGCGGTATATACCCACCTTTGTCACCACCCTTTGTGTCACTGCAGGTATATACACCACCCTTTGTGTCACTGTAGGTATATACACCACCCTTTGTCCACCACCCTTTGTGTCACTGTAGGTATATACACCACCCTTTGTGTCACTGTAGGTATATACACCATCTTTGTCACACCCTTTTGTCACTGTAGGTATATACACACCTTGTGTCACTGCAGGTATATACACTCTTTGTCACCACCCTTTGTGTCACTGCAGGTATATACACCACCCTTTGTGTAAACTGTAGGTATATACACCACCCTTTGTCCACCACCCTTTGTGTCACTGCAGGTATATACACCACCCTTTCTGTCTTCATCCACTCTACAAAACTGTCTCATATTTTCTCCATCGGTTTACCTGGTGCTTTTCCCTCTAGCTTTCCTGTTGTGACTAGGTGCTCAAAATTCTCTTGCCTCATAAAATGTCCATTAATGTTGCTTGTCTTTTCCTGATCTTCTTCATTAAGGTTCTTTTTTGTGTTTGTCAGATCATTTTTCGAATGTGTGTGTGTGTGTGTGGTGTGTGTGTGTGTGTGTGTGTGTGTGGTGTGTGTGTGTGTGTGTGTGTGTGTGTGTGTGTGTGTGTTGTGTGTGTGTGTGTGTGTGTGTGTGTGTGTGTGTGTGTGTGTGTTGTGTGTGTGTGTTGTTGTGTGTGTGTTGTATGTGTGTGTTTTGTATGTGTGTGTTGTGTGTGTGTGTGTTTATGTGTGCGTAAAAGAGACAGACAGACAGACAGACAGAGACAGACAGAGAGGGGGAGGGTTGAGGTGGAGTTACTGGAATAAGAGGACAAATGACAATCTTTGACGTACTGGTCATTAATCAGCCGTAACAACATTTTCCTGTCTTCAACAACTACTGTTAACAAGTAACACCACGAGGGTGCAGATGGGACCCACAGCGCCAATGTCTCGCCACTCTCCAGACAATCACCTCCCAAGGTCCCGATGCCAGTTGATAGTCATTTCATCAAACAAAGGGGGACAACAATTTCTTGTCTGTAGTAACCAGTCGATAGTCATATCATCAAACAAAGGGGTGACAACAATTTCTTGTCTCATCAAACAAAGGGGGACAACAATTTCTTGTCTGTAGTAACCAGTCGATAGTCATTTCATCAAACAAAGGGGACAACAATTTCTTGTCTGTAGTAACCAGTCGATAGTCATATCATCAAACAAAGGGGTGACAACAATTTCTTGTCTCATCAAACAAAGGGGGACAACAATTTCTTAGTACTGTAGTTAACCATGTCGATAGTCCCAATTTCATTTAAACAAAGGGTGACAACAATTTCTTGTCTGTAAATAACCAGTCGATAGTCATTTCATCAAACAAAAGGGGGACAACAATTTCTTGTCTGTAATAACCAGTCGATAGTCATTTCATCAAACAAAGGGTGACAACAATTTCTTGTCTGTAATAACCAGTCGATAGTCATTTCATCAAACAAAGGGGGACAACAATTTATTGTCTGTAGTAACCAGTCGATAGTCATTTCATCAAAAAAGGGGGACAACAATTTCTTGTCTGTAATAACCAGTCGATAGTCATTTCATCAAACAAAGGGGGACAACAATTTATTGTCTGTAATAACCAGTCGATAGTCATTTCATCAAACAAAGGGGACAACAATTTATTGTCTGTAATAACGAGTCGATAGTCATTTCATCAAACAAAGGGGGACAACAATTTCTTGTCTGTAGTAACCAGTCGATATTCATTTCATCAAACAAAGGGGGACAACAATTTCTTGTCTGTAGTAACCACTACGTTCATCATGTGAGACCGCTTGATGTACGGGAATGTCCAAACTTGGATTGATAAAGAGCGTTGTGTTGCATTGTATGTGTTGTATCGCATCGTATCATATCGTATAGTTTCGTATCGCATCGCATCGCATCGCATGCATCGCATCGCATCGTATCGCATTGCATCGCATCGCATCGCATCGCATCGTTTCGTACCGTAACGTATTGTAATATGTTGTATTAAATTATAGTGTGATGTATTTCATTGTATTTACATGTATGCAGGTCGGGTGCAAAACACATTCCCTCATCCACTCTTTTTTTAAATCTCACTTTTTAAAAAAAAATGGGAGGAGGGGGCAGAGAGGGAGCGGGATAAAACGATGATTAAATTTTCAATGATAGAAGTTATTGAACAAAAACAATCTTTCAAAGGTGTTGCTGGTCTACACAAATGCCTAGAACTTAAAGTACAGACGAAATGAGTCAATGAATCAATAATGCAAGACATATTGACAAGGAGATCAAACAGTAACGTACTGTGCCTGTCACTGGAGACTAGGTCCCTGTGAACCTGATAACCAACAGAATACCAGAGGAAATTATTGAACGTCTGACCAAAGCCGTCTCCTGGCAACCTGGCAACGGTCAGATAGATATGACCAGTAGTTGTGGTCCTGCTTCTGTGATTAATTCCATCCGTTAGCTGCTGGTGATCTCTGTGTCTTCATGGTGGTCACCATTTTTACCTCTTTATGTTGGTCACCATTTTTACCTCTTTATGATGGTCACCATTTTTACCTCTTTACGTTGGTCACCATTTTTACCTTTTTATGGTGGTCACCATTTTTACCTCTTTATGTTGGTCACCATTGTTACCTCTTTATGATGGTCACCATTTTTACCTCTTTATGTTGGTAACCATTTTTACCTCCTTATGTTGGTCACCATTTTACCTCTTTATGATGGTCACCATTTTTACCTCTTTATGTTGGTCACCATTTTTACCTCTTTATGGTGGTCACCATTTTTACCTCTTTATGGTGGTCACCATTTTTACCTCTTCATGGGGGTCACCATGTTTACCTCTTCAAGGTAGACATCATTCTCACTCTTAAAGGTAGACACCATGTTTACCTCTCCAAGGTAGACATCGTTCTCACTCTTCAAGGTGGACACCATTTTTACCTCTTCAAGGTAGACAATATTTTACCTCTTCAAGGTGACATTATTTTCAGCTCTTCAAGGTAGACACCATTTTTGTAATCTGTATTTGTTCATTTATTGTCACAAATATAACAATAAACAAAATTCATATAAACACACACATCCATCATGAAACACTACACCAAACACACAACTCCATACATAGAAACACACCTCACACCAAACACACACACTCCATACATAGAAACACACGTCACATCAAACACACACACTCCATACCATAGAAACACACCTCACACCAAACACACACACTCCATACCATAGAAACACACCTCACACCAAACACACACACTCCATACCATAGAAACACACCTCACACCAAACACACACACTCCATACCATAGAAACACACTCACACAAACACACACACTCCATACCATAGAAACACACCTCACACCAAACACACACACTCCATACCATAGAAACACACCTCACACCAAACACACACACTCCATACCATAGAAACACACCTCACACCAAACACACACACTCCATACCATAGAAACACACCTCACACCAAACACACACACTCCATA
>CM060307.1:116116444-116118944 GCA_030674185.1 Monoplex corrugatus | reverse complement strand
CTTCCAGTTGAACAAAGAATCAAATACAAATGTTGCTGTCTCTGTTACAAAATTCTTACTTGCTCCGCTCCCTCTTATCTGTCTGAACTTCTTCAAGTGTATGTACCATCCAGAACTCTCCGATCCTCTACCGACACAAGAACTTTCTGTGTTCCCCGTTTCAACCGGAAACTGCATGGTCAGAGAGCTTTCTCCCACTCTGCTGCCATGACCTGGAACTCCCTTCCCTATCATATTCGCCATAAGCAATGTCTTCCTTCTTTCAAGTCTAGTCTGAAGACCTATCTTTTCACTAAATACTTTCATTGATCTTCTCTTTCTCTTCTCTCTCAGCCCTGATCATCGTTCCTACATATATGTGTGTGTGTGTGTGTGTTTGTGTGTGTGTGTGTGTGTGTGTGTGTGTGTGTGTGTGTGTGTGTGTGTGTGTGTGTGTGTGTGTGAAGCATGTTTATGCGAGCAAGAGAGAGGGAGAGAGAGGGAGAGAGGAAGAGAGAGAGAGAGAGAGGCTGTGCGGGAGAGAGAGAGAGTGAGCAAGGAATATCGGGAGCACGGTAGAGAGCGAGAGTATGGTTGGGGTGGGGCAAGAGAGTGAGAGTATGAGTAAGAGTATGTGTAAGCGTGATAGAATTTGATAGTAGAGAAACTGAGTGGTTGAGAGAGGGAGTGGTGTTTGGGTCTGTGTGTGTGTGTGTGTGTGTGTGTGTGTGTGTGTGTGTGTGTGTGTGTGTGTGTGTGTGTGTGTGTGTGTGAAGAGAAAGAGAGAGAAAATATTTTTGTATGATTGTCACTATTTTTAGTAATATTTGAATTTACTATGTTAATATGTCTTGTTGAACGTAAATTTTATGTTTTATGTTATATAGTGTTAGTAGCGGTATGTTTAAATTTTATGTTGGTGTATCTATTTGTATTTAGTTATATACTGATTTTATGTGAAGCGCTTTGTGCTCTGGAAAGCGCTATATAAATTGCCTTTATTATTTATTATTATTATTATCAGCAGTAATAATAATAATAATAATAATGTTTATTTGTATAGCGCATATTCCATATAAAAACATGCTCACCAGCGCTTTACATTTCGCAAGAAAGGCAAAAGGTGATAAAAAATGTTCACAATTACATGCACAATAAGATAACAACAAACATTAAAGCTATACAAGTAAGAAGACACATAAGAAACCACAGAATATTAAAATTTAAACACTGACTTATGTAATGAAGAAAGATTAACAGATTTTTCATATGAATAAAGAGGCATACTGTGTTTATATATTGCTGCGTGTGTGTGCTTGCGTACGTGTGTGTGTGTGTGTGTGTACGTGTGTGTGTGCGTGCGTGTGCGTTGCTGTGCGCGTGTGTGTTTGTAAGAATGTGTGTGTGTGTGTAGTGTGTGTGTGTGTGTGTGTGTGTGTGTGTGTGTGTGTGTGTGTGTGTGTGTGTGTGAGTGTGTGCGTGTGCTATGTTTGCATGCGTGTGTGTGTCTTTATGCATGCAATAGTTGTACATAAAATTATAATCAATATTTTGAATGAAGATAAAAACAGAAAAATTCTAATCCATATACAGGAAAACATTATAACTTCAGTATTACAGCATTAACACCTTGACAATCAAAATTACCTCACAAATTATAAACTATTCGCATATCATACATCACAATTTACATACAAACAAAGATTTTAAAAAGTTTCTTAAAGTATTTCAGTCTCTTTCTCACTCAATTTCTCCCCTATCCCCTCCTCAGCTGTACACATACAGTGATACACACACATGCTCACTCAAGCAACACACACACACACACACACACACACACACACACACACACACACACACACACACACACACACACACTCACACACACACATACACACATGCACGCACACACACACCTTGCTCTACAGGCCCTTATACGAAATACTGTTATACAGGCAGGAGAGATTAGTCTGATGACAGACTTGCAAACTAAGGCTCTTCAGGTTAGATGAGTTTGAAAGAGGTGGGTTTTCAGGTGCCGTTTGAAGGTTGAGAAACACTTAGTTTTTCAGAGAGACAGTGGTAGAGAGTTCCATACATTTGGGCCAAAGACAGAAATATTTTTTTACCAAAGGTGTCTAGAGAGAAGCGAGGAACAGTCAACAGTGAGGTGTCAGAAGAGCGGAGCGTTCGAGAAGGTTTGTAACCCTGCAGGAGGTTGGCAAGATAGGATGGCATGTTCTCGTGATAGATACACTGAAAGCAGAGACAGGCAACTTTATATTGAATCCTAGCCTTTACCGGGAGCCAATGAAGTGTTCTAAGCAGAGATTTTGCACTCTCACGCCTGGGCTTGCGGAGAACAAGGCGAGCCGCGTGGTTCTGTACTCGAGACAAGGCAGCAAAAAATGTGCGATTGATTACAGTATTAAACTATCAGAATCAGCAATAAATACTATAAATGTGCGATTGACCACAGTATTAAACTATCAGAATCAGCCAGAAATATAAATGTGCGATT
>CM060307.1:116073944-116111444 GCA_030674185.1 Monoplex corrugatus | reverse complement strand
CACGCTCAAATGGAAGAATCTGAGAAATATGATTAGTTCCTTTTCTTTAAAAGTATATTTCAAACCGAAAGATATATAAAGGCTGTAACAAATAAATGGCACAGAAGCAATCTTGCTCGTTTTAGACTAAGAGCCCTAGGGCTAAATGCAACAACAAGATGGTTTTACTCAAATTCATCGGCACACTCTATTTGTCCCATGTGTAATGCAGAGGCAGAAGATGAAATGCATTTTTTGTTTGTTTGCAAGTCGTATGAAAGTATACGACAACAATGCATAATCTTTGATGAAGACATTTCGAGTCAAAGGGTCATTACCAGAATACTCATGACTGAAGATGAAAAATATCAAAAATCCCTCGCGAAATTTATCGCCCTTGCTTGGGAAAGTCGGAGAAAGAAAACAACACAGCAATAAATTAATGTACATGTAAGTTTATCTCCAGTGAAGATATCACTTTATACTGTTCTTATGTTTTTTTGCCGGATTTGGGTCTTCCTCTTACTTATATGACTAATTACGTCCAGTGGTCAACTGTTTCTTCAACTTTTTGTTCAACTTTTTAAATCATTGTAAGTTTATCTCCAGTGAAGATATCACTTTATGCTGTTCTTATGTTTATTTGCCGGATTTGGGTTTTCCTCTTACTTATATGACTAATTACGTCGGGTGGTCAACTGTTTCTTCAACTTTTTGTTCAACTTTTTGTTCAAGTTTTTTCCTTCAATTTTTTCTTCATCATTGGGAAAAAAAATGTTTAAATGGATGTAATGTCAGCCATGACTATATTTATAAATCTTTATTTCTCTGTACTCCTTGCCATAAGGACAAAATTGTCAATGGCAATAAATCATTTTCAGTTTCAGTTTCAGTTTCTCTAAGACTGTGTCTCTCTCTGTCTCTCTGCCTTTATCTCTCTCTCTGTCTCTGTCTCTCTGTCTCTGTGTCTGTCTATCTGTCTGTCTGTCTGCCTGTCTGTCTGTCTGTCTGTCTCTCTCTCTCTTTCTCTCTCTCTTTCTCTCATTATCTCATTAACAAGCAGACTTAGCCAGGGTAGACTCTGAAAATGGATCCAACACTGTTGTGTTGTTATGTTTTATCTGTTTGTTCCTTTTGACTGTTTGTTATGTTTTATCTGTTTGTTCCTTTTGACTGTTGTTATGTTTTATCTGTTTGTTCCTTTTTTGTGTTGTTATGTTTTATCTGTTTGTTCCTTTTGACTGTTATGTTTTATCTGTTTGTTCCTTTTGACTGTTGTTATGTTTTATCTGTTTGTTCCTTTTGACTGTTGTTATGTTTTATCTGTTTGTTCCTTTTTGTGTTGTTATGTTTTATCTGTTTGTTCCTTTTGACTGTTATGTTTTATCTGTTTGTTCCTTTTGACTGTTGTTATGTTTTATCTGTTTGTTCCTTTTGACTGTTGTTATGTTTTATCTGTTCCTTTTGACTGTTGTTATGTTTTATCTGTTTGTTCCTTTTGACTGTTGTTATGTTTTATCTGTTTGTTCCTTTTGACTGTTGTTATGTTTTATCTGTTTGTTCCTTTTGACTGTTGTTATGTTTTATCTGTTTGTTCCTTTTGACTGTTGTTATGTTTTATCTGTTTGTTCCTTTTGACTGTTGTTATGTTTTATCTGTTCCTTTTGACTGTAGTTATGTTTTATCTGTTTGTTCCTTTTGACTGTTGTTATGTTTTATCTGTTTGTTCCTTTTGACTGTAGTTATGTTTTATCTGTTTGTTCCTTTTGACTGTTGTTATGTTTTATCTGTTTGTTCCTTTTGACTGTTGTTATGTTTTATCTGTTTGTTCCTTTTGACTGTAGTTATGTTTTATCTGTTTGTTCCTTTTGACTGTTGTTATGTTTTATCTGTTTGTTCCTTTTGACTGTTGTTATGTTTTATCTGTTCCTTTTGACTGTAGTTATGTTTTATCTGTTTGTTCCTTTTGACTGTTGTTATGTTTTATCTGTTTGTTCCTTTTGACTGTTGTTGTGTTTTATCTGTTTGTTCATTTTTACTTGCTGAGACTCCGACAGGAACTCAAAGCCACTAGGAAGGAAGACCAGCGCCACATAAGTTTTCTTAATTAGAAGAAAAAGCACGACTTTTCGACCACTGACCCACACACTGACTAACTGATTTCCCTGAACGATTCGGAGATTTCAAATGGATGGTAAGTGAGCCATGTAGCTGAAGTCAAGGGGATGTCCGTGTGGCCTCCAACAGCCTGGCTCTGTGCAACATGCCATTAGGACAAGGACTGGTCTGTGAGTATGAAGCTTGTTGTTGCCACAGGCCTCATTAGGACTTCGCTGTTTGCTGTTGTTCTTCTGTTAACACCGTTATTCTACACGCTTCTGCCGGCCAGTTTGCTGTTGTTCTTCTGTTAACACCCTTATTCTACACGCTTCTGCCGGCCAGTTTGCTGTTGTTCTTCTGTTAACACCCTTATTCTACGTGGATCACGTCGGGGTCACCAAATGTTACTGATGTCGGTTTATGTGTGACTGACAGAAATAGAATGAAAGTAGATTGTGTGTATGTAGGTGCGTGTTCTATGTGTTTTCCCCAACCACACACAACCTTCCACTCAGTCACTTCAACAACCTCTGTAAACAAAATAGTATATTTAAATATTTATAATTAATCAGATATCATCAGTTCAATTTTCATCCAACTGGATCAACAAATACATACGACAGAAATAAATGCTCATTGACCACTGTTCAATAGAAAGTAATCGATTCAGGTTTCCGTCCCAAACAGTCTTTTCACATGAACTCTTTCACTGCATCAGCACTTCAGTCAGTTTGTTTCACAGCATCGAAATCATTGTTCAGGATTCAGTTCATCACTCTATATAAATACAGTTACCACACAATCCTGGGGAGCAAGACGAAACAGAGGTGTCAGTAACCAGACACGTCCATAGCAGGTATTCAGCAGAGTCCTAACAGCTTAGGACCAGGGACTGGATCAGGCATCCACCCCTCAAAACAGCAAGTATTCAGCAGAGTCCTAACAGCTTAGGACCAGGGATTGGATCAGGCATCCACCCCTCAAACCAAAGTCACGTACGTATGTGGCTCCCTCGTGAGCTAATCAGACCAGATAGCTCCCCACGTCAGAAGCTGCTAATATAGCAGCTTAAGACAAACAGATTTAGTTCTCTTCAGGTGGCAAGGAAATGCAACCGCTCCACCTGGAAATCTCTGTAGAACTCACTTTTAGTTCACAGATTTTCGACATGCACACAACGCTACACGAATTCCACGCTCCACGCATTCCACGCTCCGCGCACTCCACGCTTTTACTTCACAGCCAATCAGAATAAAGACACCAAAAACAACACTGGGTGCTCCAGTCCACAAAAGCAAAAATGAGCCAAAACTCTATACAAAAGTGAAAATGTAAAAACACTATGAAAGTATATACAACACATCCGTCACATACACGCTTCTGCCGGCCAGTTCGCTGTTGTTCTTCTGTTAACACCGTTATTCTACACGCTTCTGCCAGCAAGTTTTGGTCCAGCGCCCGGACATGGTCAGTTTTAACCCTCTGACTCCCTCACTGTTTCTTTTTGCTTGGCAAGCTAACGAGACAGTCTTGAAAAAATAAAAACAACAACACATAAAGAACATTAACGAATATTGTTAAAAGACATGTAACATTTATAAAACATTTTATGAGACAAGCGAAATTTAAGCACCTAGTCACAACAGGGAATCTGGAGGAAAAAGAGCACCAGGTAGACACAGGGAGAAAATGTTGGTCAGATTTGTGGAGTGGATGAAGATAGAAAAGATGGAAGATGTACTTGCAGTGACAAAAGATAAATTCGTAAAGAGGGCCATGATCGCCAACGCCATGCGGCAAGGCACAAGTTGATGATGATGATGATGATGATGACGACGACCCTATCCTCTAACATCCTGCATCTCATCAGTGATAGCAAAACAAAAAACTTGACCCTTTGACTCCCTCATCGCATCCACCAGCGCATGCAGGAGACGAAGGGTTAAGTGTGACAACGACAATGACAATGACAGTGACAATGATAGTGACAGTGACAATGACAATGACAGTGATAATGATAGTGACAATGACAATGACAGTGACAGTGACAATGATAGTGACAATGACAGTCACAATGACAATGACAGTGACAATGATAGTGACAATGACAATGACAGTGACAATGACAGTGACAATGACAGTGGCAATGACAGTCACATTGACAATGACAGTCACAATGACAATGACAGTCACAATGACAATGACAGTCACAATGACAGTGACAATGACAGTGATGATGACAGTGACACTGGCAATGACAGTGACAATGACAATGACAGTGACAATTGACAGTCACAATGACAATGACAGTGACATTGACAATGACAATTACAGTGAAAATGACAATGACAATGACAGTGACAATGACAGTGACAGTGACAGTCACAATGACAGTGACAATGACAATGACAGTCACAATGACAATGACAGTCACAATGGCAATGACAGTCATAATGACAGTCACAATGACAATGACAGTGACAGTGACAATGACAGTGACGATGACAATGACAATGACAGTCACAATGACAGTGATGATGAGAATGACAGTGACAATGACAGTGACAATGACAATGACAGTCACAATGACAGTCACATTGACAATGACAATGACAATCATAAAGATGATGACGATGATAATGACAGTGACATACCTTTGGTACTTGTAAACACCAGCATGACATCACATACAACAGTAAACACCAGCATGACATCACATACAACAGTAAACACCAGCATGACATCACATACAACAGTAAACACCAGCATGACGTCACAAACAACAGTAAACACCCACATGACATCACATACAACAGTAAACACCAGCATGACATCACATACAACAGTAAACACCAGCATGAGTCACATACATCAGTAAACACCAGCATGATGTCACATACAACAGTAAACACCAGCATGACGTCACATACAACAGTAAACACCAGCATGACGTCACACACAACAGTAAACACCAGCATGACATCACATACAACAGTAAACACCAGCATGACGTCACACACAACAGTAAACACCAGCATAACGTCACATACAACAGTAAACACCAGCATGACGTCACACACAACAGTAAACACCAGCATGACATCACATACAACAGTAAACACCAGCATGACGTCACACACAACAGTAAACACCAGCATGATCACATACAACAGTAAACACCAGCATGACGTCACATACAACAGTAAACACCAGCATGACGTCACACACAACAGTAAACACCAGCATAACGTCACATACAACAGTAAACACCAGCATGACGTCACACACAACAGTAAACACCAGCATGACATCACACACAACAGTAAACACCAGCATGACGTCACACACAACAGTAAACACCAGCATGATGTCACATACAACAGTAAACACCAGCATGACGTCACATACAACAGTAAACACCAGCATGACGTCACACACAACAGTAAACACCAGCATGATATCACATACAACAGTAAACACCAGCATGACGTCACAACAACAGTAAACACCAGCATGACGTCACATACAACAGTAAACACCAGCATGACGTCACACACAACAGTAAACACCAGCATGACTCACAACAACAGTAACACCAGCATGACGTCACACACAACAGTAAACACCAGCATGACTCACATACAACAGTAAACACCAGCATGAATCACATACTAACACATAAACACCACTTATAGACGTTCCAACACCTCAAACCCACATCGTACACCATACATATATAACACCACATACGTCACATACAAACAAACCACACAATATCCACAGAAACTCACCAACCACACAGCACACCAGAATTTCATCCTCCCTCTCCCCCCCCCCCCCCCCGCCCCCCCCACCCCCACTTTCCAACCCCACCCTTCCCCCCCACCACCCACGTTCCACCGACACCTTCTCCCCCACACACACCACACCACATTCCACGACCTCACACCCCCCCACCACACCACCGTTCCAGCCGACCCTTCATACCCCCACCACCACCACGTTTCCAGTCCGACCCCTTCTCCCCCCACCACGTTACCACGTTTTCCAGTCCGATCTTTTCTCACCCCCACCACCCAGTTCACCAGACACCTTCTCTCCCACCACCATGATTTCCAGCCGATACCTTTGCACCAACTCTCTCCCCACCAAGTTTCCAGACCGAACCTTCTCCCCCACCACTCACAGTTTCCAGCCGACCCTTTCTCCCCCCACCACTCTACGTTTCCAGCCGATCCTTCTCCCCCACCACCGTCTCCACGTTCACAGCCGTCCAGTCGTCTCTCCCCACCACCCAAGTTTTCAGCCAGACCCTTTCTCCTTCCCACACCCATGTTTCCAGCCGACCCTCTCGCCCCACACACCCAAGTTTCACCAACCCTTCTACCACCCACCATCCAACGTTTCCAGCCGAACCCTCTACTCCCCACCACCCACAGTTTCCAGCCGACCCTTCTCCCCACCACCACCACGTTTCCACGCGATCCTTCTCCCCCACCACCCACGATTCCACCACCCTTCCCCCCCAACCCACCCACGTATCCAGTCACTTCTCGTCACCACCACTCCAGTTCCAACACGACCCTTCTCCCCCGCACCACCACGTTTCCACCAACCTTCTCCCCCCCACCACCAACGTTCCAGCCGACCTCTCCACTCCCCACACCCACGTTTCCAGAGCCGATTTCTCTCCCCTCCCCCCACCACCACCACACGTTTCCACCGACCCTTCTCCCCCCACCCCACCCACGTTTCCAGCTGACCTTCTCCCCCCCACCCCCACGTTTCCAGCCGACCCTTCTCCCCCCACCACCCCCACGTTTCCAGCCGACCCTTCTCCCCCCACCACCCACGTTTCCAGCCGACCCTTCTCCCCCCCACCACCTCCACGTTTCCACCAACCCTTCTCCCCCCCACCACCCACGTTTCCAGCCGACCCTTCTCCCCCTCACCACCCCACGTTTCCAGCCGAACTCTTCTCCCCCCACCACCCAAGTTTCCAGCCGAACCTTCTCCCCCCACCACCACGTTTCCAGCCAACCCTTCCTCCACCCCCACGTTTCCAGCAACCTTCTCCCCCCCCCCCCCAGTTTCCAGCCAACCTTCTCCCCCCACTTCCACCCCCTCTCCACCCCCACGTTTCCAGCCTAACCCTTCTCCCCCCCACGTTTCCAGCCAACCCTTCTCCCCCCCACCGTTCCAGCAACTTCTCCCCCCCACGTTCCACTAACCCTCCCACCACCCACGTTTCCAGCCATACCTTCTCCCCCCACCCCACGTTCTCCAGCCACCCTTCTCCTCCCCACCCACCCCACGTTTCCAGCTAACCTTCTCCCCCCCACCAGTTTCCAGCTAACCTTCTCCCCCCACCACCCACGTTTCCAGCCAACCTTCTCCCCCCACCCACGTTTCCAGCTAACCCTTCTCCCCCCCCCCCCACGTTTCCAGCAACCTTCTCCCCCCCACCACGTTTCCAGCCAACCCTTCTCCCCCCCCCCCACGTTTCCAGCCAACCTTCTCTCCCCCCACCACCCAACGTTTCCCACCCCCCAGTTTCCAGCACCCTCTCCCCCCCACGTTTCCAGCTACCCTTCTCCCCCCCCACCCCCACGTTTCCAGCTAACCTTCTCCCCCCACCACCCACGTTTCCAGCTAACCTTCTCCCCCCCCAACGTTTCCAGCAACCTTCTCCTCCCCACCACCCACGTTTCCAGCTAACCTTCTCCCCCCCCCACGTTTCCAGCTAACCCTTACCCCCCCCACGTTTCCAGCAACCTTCTCTCCCCCCACGTTTCCAGCTAACCTTCTCCCCCCCCCCCCACGTTTCCAGCTAACCTTCTCCCCCCCACGTTTCCACTAACCTTCTTCCCCCCCACGTTTCCAGCCAACCTTCTCCCCCCACTTTCCAGCCAACCTCTCCCCCCACGTTTCCAGCCAACCCTTCTCCCCCCACGTTTCCAGCTAACCCTTCTCTCCCCCCACGTTTCCAGCTAACCTTCTCCCCCCCCCACGTTTCCAGCCAACCCTTCTCCCCCCCCCCCCACGTTTCCAGCTAACCCCTTCTCCCCCCCACGTTTCCAGCTAACCTTCTCCCCCCCACGTTTCCAGCCAACCCTTCTCCCACCCCACGTTTCCAGCTAACCCTTCCCCCCCCCCCCCAGCCGTTTCCAGCTAACCTTCTCCCCCCCACGTTTCCAGCCAACCTTCTCTCCCCCCCCCCACGTTTCCAGCAACCCTTCTCCCCCCAAAGTTTCAAACCAACCCTTTCCCCCCCCCCCCCAGTTTCCAGCAACCCTTCTCCCCCCCCCAACGTTTTCCAGCTAACCTTCTCCCCCCCCACCCACGTTTCCAGCTAACCTTCTCCCCCCCACGTTTCCAGCTAACCTTCTCCCCCCCCACGTTACCAGCCAACCCTTCTCCCCCCCCCCACGTTTCCAGCTAACCCTTCTCCCACCCCACCCCCGACAGTGTTGTGATGGAGGAGGGCAGGTGAGGGGGGAGGCATGTCAGTCACGTGACACTATGTAAGCTTGTGTTGTGTGACGACAGCCCCTCCTGACGTGGACACCTTATACGGTGAGCTGTACATACACGAGGGCATATACACGCGCGCGCGCACACACACATACATACGCGCTGGTAAGCACGCACACCCACACACGACACACACACAACACATACGGCAAGACACACACACACACACACACACACACACAGCACACACATATCGCAACACACACACACACATATCGCAACACAAACACGCACACACACACACACACACACGCACACACACACACACGCACACACATATCGCAACACACACACACACATATCGCAACACACACACAAACACGCACACACACACACACACACATATCGCAACACACACACACACACACACACACACACACACACACACACACACACACACACACACAACACAAACACACACACATACACACACAAACACACACACACAACACACACACACACACACACAACACAACACACACACACACACACACACACACACACACACACACACACACACACACACACACAAAGGGAAAGAGGCAAACGCTGACGAAAATCTGGTTGCAAGATTCCTGATCCATAAGGAACTGGGAGTGTGTGGAAGGAGAGACAGGCAGACAGACAGACAGGCAGGCAGGCAGGCAGACAGACAGACAGACAGGCAGGCAGACAGACAGACAGACAGACAGACAGATAGACAGATGACAACAACAATGACGTTTTATTTTCACCTTGAACTTGACTGAAATCTGTGTTCAAAACTTGCAGATGCTGAATTGCTGATCAGTCGACAACCAGAGAGAGGAAGGCGGTAAACGAGAGAGCGAATGGAAAACAGACAGACAGACAGACAGACTGACTGACAAACAGACAGAGGCAGACAGACAGACAGACATACAGACAGAGACATACAGGCAGAGGCAGACAGATTATCAGGGAGCTTGTGACTCATATACAAAGCAGACTGTTTTGTGTTGTTTTTTTCTGTTTTGTTTTGTAACTGAAATCCTGGATCATGTCTCTCAGGAAACATATCAGCCATGTCTGTGAGTTCTGTGATCTCTTATCTCTCCGTTTTTTCTTTTATCCTCACCAAAATGGAAGCAAAACATTAGTGTTATCTTTTCCAATACATAATATGTTTAGGTTTCATTTGGTGGAAATGAGAAAGGAAAGAAAGAAAGAGAGAAAAAAAGAAAGAAAGAACAAGAACGAAGAAAAGACAGGAAGACAGAAAAGGAAAGGCAAAAAGAAAAAAAAGAAACAATGAAAAACAGACAGAAAAAGAAAAACAGGGAAGGTAGAAATAAAGAATGAAAGAAAACGACGACAAGGAAGAAAGACAAGAAGAAAAAAAGGCAACATACATAAAAAGGAAAAGAAAGAAAGAAAGAAAGGAAGGAAGACAGGAAAACAGAGAGAAAAAGAAAGAAAAAGTTAAACCACAATAAAAGACAGAAAGAAAGAAACAGAATAAAAGACAGAAAGAAAAACATAAAGGAAGACAGAAAATAATCAAGCAAACGAAGGACAGAAAGAAAAAAAGAAACAGAAAGACAGAGAGAAAGAAAGGAAGAAAACGAAAGATAAACGTACAGAAAGAAAGAAAAAAAGACAGAAAGAAGACAAAGACAGAAAGATAGATGAAGATAGACAAAGAAAGACAAAAAGTAGGAAACAAAGAAAGACAGAAAAAACAAAAAAAGACAGAAAGAAAGAGAAACAAGATGGTAATGCCATCTATGAAAGCACATTTTTTCTTTCTTTCAGAAAGTCAAGTCTGAACTGATGACTAATTCTGTTTCAGACAATGTACATCTGAAGATACCGATGGTGTAGATGGTGTAGATTGTAGATGGTGTAGATGGTGTAGATGGTGTAGATGGTGTAGATGGTGTAGATGGTGTAGATGGTGTAGATGGTGTAGTGGTGTATGGTGTACATGGTGTAGATGATTTTCCATTGCTTTTATTCTTTCTCCCCATTTATAGCCATGTGAATGTGTGTGTGTGTGTGTGTGTGTGTGTGTGTGTGTGTGTGCGTGCGTGAGTGCGTGTGTGCGTGCGTGCGTGCGTGTGTGTGCGTGCGTGCGTGCGTGTGTGTCTGTTTCAGCGCTTAGATTTGATTTTATCAAGATTTTGCGCTATATAAATATTGTAATTATTATTAATTATAGATGGTGTAGATGGTGTAGATGGTGTACATGGTGTAGATGGTGTAGATGGTGTAGATGGTGTACATGGTGTAGTGTGTAGATGGTGTACAGGGTGTAGATGGTGTACATGGTGTACATGGTGTACAATATCAGTCACTGTGTTCTGGAAAACAAGCTTGACATACAATCAAACTTGACAAACAGTGACAACAATGGTAGACTGTTACAACAGTAAAAAGTATATTTCAATATTGCTGGAAGTCTCTGTGAAAGTTCTGTTGACTTACCGCCCTCAAAACAATATTGACTTTAAGCACTTTGTTGGTCTATGTGGACTTCACCTTGGTGCTTTCCCTGTCAAACCTACACTTTCACGACTCTTTAATGTTTTTCTTTTTCAGTCGCTTAATGTTACAAGATTCATTTAGATCAACGTCAAACAGAAGGTACATGTACATGTAGGTACAGCTGTACAAGTGTTGTACTCACTGGGTCATGATATAACCCTAGGCATAATTAAGTAAAACACATCAGTCAAACATTAACCAAAATGTACACAGTCCATCATAAAGAGCAGACAGACACCCAATCAGTACATGCTGTAAACACAATGACGTTTTGGTCAGGTAAAAAAACAACGAAGAAGGACGTGTGACGCACTAAAATGGAAAACAAATCAAAAAGATGAAAAAAAAAAGATGTTCCTGTACGCTGCAGAGGTCTTTATAAAAAAAAGGACTCCTCAATAGTATGTATCTTTGACCCAAATTTGGTAGAAATAGTAATACCAGTTATTCCATTTGTGTATGGCAAATAGCCCATGTCCAAACAATGCTCGCTGCACGATATGGAGGAGAAGGAAAATTGGGGAGGGGGAGGGGGAGGGGAGAAAGGGAGAGCAGCCATGTCGATACATTAATGAAGTATAAACACTATGGGATGCACGCACCAATACATCATCCATAAATCCATGAATAAAGAGTTGAGAAAATCGTGTCCACACATTTTTATCACAGACAGCCAGCCAGCCAGAAGACACACACACACACACACACACACACACACACACACACACACACACACACACAGACACACACACACACACACACACAGACACACACAGGCACACACACACACAGACACACACAGACACACACACAGACACACACAGGCACGCACACACACACAGACACACACACACAGACACACACACACACACACACAGACACACACACACACACACACACACACAGAGGCACACACACACACAGGCACGCACACACACACACACACTGACACACACACAGACACACACACAGACACACACACACACACAGACACACACACACACACAGACACACACATACACACAGACACACACAGGCACGCACACACACACACACAGGCACACACACACACACACACACACACACACACACACACACACACACACACACACACAGTCAGACAGACAACAAAACAGGACAGCATCAAGCAGAAAAACAAGAAACACACACACACACACACACACACACACACACACACACACACACACACACACACACACACACACACACACACAATACACACACACATACACACACACACACAGAGTCAGACAGACAACAAAACAGAACAGACCGCACCAAGCAGAAAACAAGAAAAAGACAGACAAACGGAAATGAAAACAGACAGACAAACAAACAGATCGACAAAGACATAGACAAGTAGACAGACGCACAAACGGACAGAAATACATACAGAAAAATGGACAGACAGACAGAAACACCACACCACAAAACACCACACCACACCACACTACAAAACACCACACCACACCACACCACAAAACACCACACCACACCACAAAACACCACACCACACCACAAAACACCACACCACAAAACACCACACCACACCACACCACAAAACACCACACCACACCACACCACAAAACACCACACCACAGCCGATATAGATGGAACCTCGCGCTGACAGCAGTGTAGTATCAAAATACAACAGACGTGTTTGTGTGCCAGCATGCATGCAATGTGGCAGGAGCCCATATGGGTTATCGTGATGGCACGCACGTCACCAAAGAGGAAAATAACATTCCTAACATATCTCTAAACATCTTAACAAGATATTAACGGATTCTGCCGGCTTTTTAACTGAATGAAAAAAAAAGAAGAGAAAGCTGTTAAATTATGCAGGTGTGTGCAGACAGCAGGGAAAGGTTTGCCTCAGTTTTTCCTGGTGACTGTTGTGATGTTTGTTATCATGTGAAGATTTTGCCGTGTGTACCTAAGCCACTGAATTAGTTGGTATTACATGATCAACGTCACGTGACCCACACTGACAAACTGGTTGGTTGGTCGACTGGTTGGTTGGTTGGGTGGGTGGGTGGGTGGTTGATTGGGTGGTTGGTTGGTGGGTTGGTTGGTTGGTTGGGTGGGTGGTTGGTTGGTTGATGGGTTGGTTGATGGGTTGGTTGTGGGTTGGTTGGTTGGTTGGTTGGTTGGTTGGTTGGTTGATTGGTTGGTTGATATGTTTGTCTGTCTGTGTGTGTGTGGGGGGGGGGGTTGTTCGTTTGTTTGTATGTTTATTGTCGTTTACTTGTTCATTCGTTTATTTGTTTGTGTGTTTACGTGTTTGTGTTTGTTTATGTGCAACTACAGTTTTGTTTGTTTGTTTGTGTGTTTGTCTTTTTCCTTGTTTGTTTACGTGTTTACGTTTGTTTATTTGCAACTAGTTTTGTTTTGTTTGTTTGTTTGTTTTTTGCTTGTTTGTTTGCTTGTATGTTGTTGAAATTGCCTACAGGAAAAAGACATTTACATCAACTGGAAGCTTAAAGGTAGGTTTGGGCGCTCCTTTTTTGAGGAGTGTTCTGAGCTTACTGTTTTTGTGCTTTGTATCTGCTTAGTATAAAGGTAGGTTTGGGCGCTCCTTATTTGAGGAGTGTTCTGAGCTTACGGTTTTTTGTGCTTTGTATCTGCTTCTATGCTAGCTGAATGGGTAGCGCAAACTGTGTTAGGTTTGAGAAGTTTCACAACATGGGAGATAATTCCTACGTGACTCTCAAGAGTTATGTCCTTTAGTTGATATTATAAAAATTCTCCCTACTTCCCTCTTATTTCTTTGATATTACCTATATGCCTTAGAAGCAACCCTGTATATGTTCTGTCTTGTCTGTGTGTGTGTTTGGTCAGTTCAAGAATAAAAGACTATGTCAATCTTGAACATAAGACCAATATATTGTATGTATTTCTCTGCTCTCTCATAGCTGTATGTAGGGTAGTTGCAGAGTAAAAAGGTAGGCTTGGGCGCTGTTTTTTTGAGGAGTGTTCTGAGCTTACTGTTTTTGTGCTTTGTATCTGCTTCTATACTAGTTGAATGGGTAGCGCAAACTATGTTAGATTTGAGAAGTTTCACAACATGAGAGATAATTTCTACGTGACTGTCAAGAGTTCTGTCATTTAGTTGATATAATAAAAATTCTCCCTGCTTCCCTCTTATTTCTTTGTTAAAATCGAAAGATGGTACGCTTATCATGGAAAAAGACAAAATATTAGAGAGACGGGGAGAGTACATTAAAGACCTTTTTGAGGATGACAGAAACGAAGAACACATTATAATAAAGAACATTGAAGGACCACCCATAATGAAAGATGAAGTTAGAGCAGCACTGAAAAAGACGAAACCAGGAAAAGCCCCAGGACCAGACAATATTACCACAGAAATGATAGAGGCCCTCGAAGATTTTCGTATTGAAAAATAACAGTCCTCCTAAATGAAATTTATGACACCGGAAAAATCCCCAAAGATATGTCAAAATCAATTTTCATTGCACTTCCAAAGAAGACAGGGGCTATAGAATGCGAATTCCACCATACAATCAGTTTGATGAGTCATGTAAAAAAATCCTATAAAGAATAATCATGATGATGACAAGGAACAGAATCAAAAGAGAAATAGCAGAAGAACAGTGTGGATTTGTCTAAAGAAAGGGAACTATTAATGCCATATACATCCAAAGAACTATCATTGATTATACCAAGGCTTTTGATTGTCTAAGACACGAAGAATTAATCAATCAATTTGAAATGCTCAATATTGATGAAGAAAATCTAAGAATAATCAGAAATATATATTGGGAACATACAGCAGCAATGAGAATAGAAAACGATATAAACTCTTTCCAAAATATCAAAAGAGGGGTCAGGCAGGGTTGTGTTCTGTCACCAGATTTGTTTTCACTTTATAGTGAAACCATCATGATAAATCCAGAAGAATGCCATGGGATAAAGGTTGGTGGAAAAATGATAAACAACATTCGTTACGCAGATGACACCGTGCTATTTGCAGAAAATGGAAAAAAGCCTGCAAAACTTTGTGAATATAATAGAAATAGAAAGCAAAAATAAAGGGCTGGAGCTAAACAGCAAGAAGACTGAAGTCATGGTAATCAGTAATAAACAAGAAATCCCCTCATGCAAAATAACAGCAAATGGCACAACTTTGAGACCGGTTGATAAGTTTAAATATCTGGGAACGGTCATCACGCCAGATGGCAGATGCACATCAGAAATAACCAGCAGAATCGGCCAGAACAAAACAGCATTCAAGAAGAGGACAAGCGTTCTTACCAACAAATGCCTATCAATAAACATCAGCAAGAGAGTTCTTGAATGTTATACAGAACCGATAATGTTATACTGTTGTGAGGCGTGGACAGTCAACACGCAAAGTCAGAACAAAATTGAGGCAACCGAATATAAGCTACGCACAAAAAGTTAAGGATCACTATGAGAAAACAGGTGCGTAATAAACTCAGTTCGCTACTGTTATTTATTTCTCAGTCCAGCCAAATTGTTATGAATTCTTGTTCAGCTGTAAGTGGGCGATGTTGTGTTAGTGCGAAAATTGCACGGGATTCTCTACTAGTGAGCTTGGCCGCAAACGGAAAAGCGGAAACTTGCGAAAAAGGACCTTGTTTTGGACCGTTCTGCCTGAACACATTGCACAAGCCAGATGGAAAAACCATTATGCACGTGCAAGCACTGCTGTTTATGTGTGAGATGCTGTCTCTTGCTTGGCTTTATAAGAAGACATTCCACCAGTAGTAGGCCTGATCTGACAATGCCTCCACGACGAAAATTGAGCGAGTTTGAGAGGGGACGAGCTGTTGCATGGTTCCAAGATGGTGTTCCCAAGCGAGAAGTGGCCAGGCGACTTCAGGTGTCCATCTCGGTCATTGTCAGACTGATTCAACGCTTCACAGCCACTGGGAGGATCCATGAAAGACGCCGATCCTTTCGACCGAAGAAGACAAACCCACGTGAAGATCGTCTCATTGAACGACAAGCCCTGCAGACAAGAACAGCCTCTTCCAGCATCATTCGAAGGCAGCTGAGGGTGGCTACTAACATCAACATCAGCCAGCAGACCATACGGAACCGCCTTCATGGGTTTAACCTCCGTTCTCGTCGCCCAGCTGTACGGCCACGCTTAACTCCAGCCCATAGGGCAGCACGCCGCAACTTCTGCAGACGTCACGTGAGGTGGACACGTCAGCAATGGTCCCAGGTCCTGTTCAGTGATGAATCACGCTTCACCATGAACCACAACGACGGCCGACTGAGGGTCTGGAGGCGCCCAGGGCAACGCTTTATTGACACCACTGTCTAAGAAAAGGTGGCCTTTGGTGGAGGTTCTGTAATGGTCTGGGGGGCCTTCAGCCTTCACCACAGAACACCCTTGTATCATGTACAGGGTAACCTGACTGGCCTCCGATACCGGGATGAGATCCTTCGACCGCTGGCTGTGCCTACACTGCAGCAGATGGGACCGACGGCTGTCTACCAGGATGACAACGCTCGCCCCCACAGGGCAAGGGTGGTCAACGACTTCCTGCAGCAGTCTGGAGTCAACAGAATGGAGTGGCCAGCATGCAGTCCCGATCTCAACCCGATTGAGAACCTCTGGGATGAGCTGGATCGCAAAGTGAGGAGCAACCACCCCCCTCCCAGGGATGCCCAACATCTCTACCAGATGCTGCAGGCTGAGTGGCAGGCGCTTCCACAGAGGATCTTTACCAACCTGGTCAACTCGATGAGGACTCGCTGCGTCGAGTGCCAGAACAGCCATGGCGGTTACACGCATTACTGAACTTTTGGGAGCATCAGAATGCCCTGTCTTGTGATTTCAATGACTTTGGGAAATCAAATTTCGATACGTACCCACTTTGATCAAATGTACACACCAAACGATTGCTCGAAATTGAAGGCAATTGTGTATCGTTATCACTAAAGCATGGAATTAAATGTTTGCCAAACTTCAACGCATTGGCTTTCTTATTTTGAAAATTATGAATTTTTGTGCAAGTGATCCTTAACTTTTTGTGCGTAGTGTATTATGGTTTCTGAGAAAAATGTTTAGAGTTCGTTGGACAGCAAAGAAAACAAACGAGACAGTCTTGAAGGAGGCAGACACAAGATGATCATTTATAGAGAAGATAAGGAAAAGACAGCAACATTTATAAGACATATTATGAAGAAAGGGGAATTAGAACACCTGGTCACAACAGGAAAGCTGGAGGGAAAGAGAACACCGGGTAGACCCAGGGAGAAAATAATGGACGGACTTGCAGGGTGGCTGAAGTCAGAGAGGGTGGGAGATATACTTGCAGCGACAGGGGATAGATTCGTGTGGAGGGCTATGATCGCCAACGCCATGATGATGGTGATGATTGTTTGTTTGTTTGTTTGTTGCTTGTGTGGGTGTATGTTTACGTGTTTCCTTATTTGTGTAATTGCTTGTTCTTTTGTTTGTGTTTATGAGTTTGTTTACTTGCAGGCCAGTCTTGTTGGTTTGTTGTTAGATGTGATATTTTTTCACGAGGTGATCGCTGCCCTTACCAATGTTTCCGTCATTCTGGTGGTGATGTCAACTTAGTGTCTCATAGATCCCGCTTTCCCCAATTCAACATCTTGTTTGTGCATAGGGTTTTTGCTCAGGCTCAGGGAGTCTGTCAGATAAATGCTGGCAGATTTGGGTGGAGCGCATGTGGGAATGTCCACGTGCGATGAATCGCTTTTGCACAAAGTGCAAACTCTAAGCTCCACACTAATTTTTTTTGTTTGATAATCTATGTCTGTCTCTGCAGATATTTACAATCCTAATCCTGTGTTCATTCTTAGAGAATAAATTCCTCTGATTTATAACCTCAACTGCATCATTCTATCAACGTAGCCAAGTGGTTTGCCTAATGGACTATGGACTAGGAGATCGTAGGTTTGAGTCCCTATCGGTCAAAAATTATTATTGGAGTTTTGGGGTCCTGCCCCGCAGTTGGCTGTGCTATGGGCTGGTTGGAAATATGGAGACCAAACAGACGAGTCTCATGCATTCCAATGATACGTCACTGAGGATATTGCTCAAAGTTCCTGTCTAGTGCTGCAGGTGTCAGTGTCTCACGGGCCTGGTTGACACCAGGATCTATTATGAAAGCAAGCGTAGAGTACAGCCCTGTCATGCAGTTTCAATAGGAATGGAACCTGATCATTAGATCTGTCATCTCTGTTCTCTCGCAGACAGATTGCTTGACATTGTGTGGTTCTTCATTTCCTGTGTCACATTGTGTGGTTCTTCATGTCCTGTGTCACATTGTGTGGTTCTTCATGTCCTGTGTCACATTGTGTGGTTCTTCATGTCCTGTGTCACATTGTGTGGTTCTTCATGTCCTGTGTCACATTGTGTGGTTCTTCATGTCCTGTTTGACATTGTGTGGTTCTTCATGTCCTGTGTCACATTGTGTGGTTCTTCATGTCCTGTGTCACATTGTGTGGTTCTTCATGTCCTGTGTCACATTGTGTGGTTCTTCATGTCCTGTGTCACATTGTGTGGTTCTTGATGTCCTGTGTCACATTGTGTGGTTCTTGATGTCCTGTTTACATTGTGTGGTTCTTCATGTCCTGTGTCACATTGTGTGGTTCTTCATGTCCTGTGTCACATTGTGTGGTTCTTCATGTCCTGTGTCACATTGTGTGGTTCTTCACAGTCCTTGTCACATTGTGTGGTTCTTCATGTCCTGTGGTCACATTGTGTGGTTCTTCATGTCCTGTGTCACATTGTGTGGTTCTTCATGTCCTGTGCACTGTGTGTTCTTCATCCTAGTTCACATGTGTGGTTCTTCATGTCCTGTGTCACATTGTGTGGTTCTTCATGTCCTGTGTCACATTGTGTGGTTCTTCATGTCCTGTGTCACACTGTGTGGTTCTTCATGTCCTGTGTCACATTGTGTGGTTCTTCATGTCCTGTTGTGACATTGTGTGGTTCTTCATGTCCTGTTTGACATTGTGTGGTTCTTCATTCCTGTTTCACATTGTGTGGTTCTTCATGTCCTGTTGACACTGTGTGGTTCTTCATGTCCTGTGTCACATTGTGTGGTTCTTCATGTCCTGTGTCACATTTGTGGTTCTTCATGTCCTGTGTCACATTGTGTGGTTCTTCATGTCCTTGCACATTGTGTGGTTCTTCATGTCTGTTTGACATTTTGTGGTTTCATCGTTTCATGTTCCTGCTGTGTCACATTGTGTGGTTCTTCATGTCCTGTTTGACACTGTGTGGTTCTTCATGTCCTGTGTCACATTGTGTGGTTCTTCATGTCCTGTTTGACACTGTGTGGTTCTTCATGTCCTGTGTCACATTGTGTGGTTTCTTCTAATTGGTCTCATGTCTTGACACTGTGTGGTTCTTCATGTCCTGTGTCACATTGTGTGGTTCTTCATGTTCCTGTTGTCACATTGTGTGGTTTCTTCATGTCCTGTGTCACACTGTGTGGTTCTTGATGTCCTGTGTGACACTGTGTGGTTCTTCATGTCCTGTTGACATTGTGTGGTTCTTCATGTCCTGTTTGACACTGTGTGGTTCTTCATGTCCTGTGTCACATTGTGTGGTTCTTCATGTCCTGTTTGACACTGTGTGGTTCTTCATGTCCTGTGTGACATTGTGTGGTTCTTCATGTTCCTGTGTCACACTGTGTGGTTCTTCATGTCCTGTTTGACATTGTGTGGTTCTTCATGTCCTGTTTGACATTGTGTGGTTCTTCATGTCCTGTTTGACAATGTGTGGTTCTTCATGTCCTGTGTCACATTGTGTGGTTCTTCATGTCCTGTGTCACACTTGTGTGTTCTTCATGTCCTGTGTCACATTGTGTGTTCTTCATGTCCTGTGTCACATTGTGTGGTTCTTCATGTCCTGTGTCACACTGTGTGGTTCTTCATGTCCTGTTTGACACTGTGTGGTTAGTCTTTCATGTGCTCTTTGTTTGACATGTGTGGTTCTTCATGTCCTGTATCACACTGTGTGGTTCTTCATGTCCTGTGAACATTGTGTGGTTCTTCATGTCCTGTGTCACATTGTGTGGTTCTTCATGTCCTGTTTGACACTGTGTGGTTCTTCATGTCCTGTGTCACATTGTGTGGTTCTTCATGTCCTGTTTGTCACATTGTGTGGTTCTTCATGTCCTGTTTGACATTGTGTGGTGGTTCTTCATGTCCTGTGTCACATTGTGTGGTTCTTCATGTCCTGTTGACACTGTGTGGTTCTTCATGGTCCTGTTGTGACATTGTGTGGTTCTTCATGTCCTGTGTGCACATTGTGTGGTTCTTCATGTCCTGTGTCACAATTGTGTGGTTCTTCATGTCCTGTTGTGACACTGTGTGGTTTCTTCATGTCCTGTTGTCACATTGTGTGGTTCTTCATGTCCTGTGTCACATTGTGTGGTTCTTCATGTCCTGTGTCACATTGTGTGGTTCTTCATGTCCTGTGTCACATTGTGTGGTTCTTCATGTCCTGTGTTGACACTGTGTGGTTCTTCATGTCCTGTTTGACATTGTGTGGTTCTCATGTCCTGTTACAATTGTGTGGTTCTTCATGTCCTGTGTCACATTGTGTGGTTCTTCATGTCCTGTGTCACATTTTGTGGTTCTTCATGTCCTGTTTGACATTGTGTGGTTCTTCATGTCCTGTGTCACATTGTGTGGTTCTTCATGTCCTGTGTCACATGTGTGGTTCTTCATGTCCTGTGTCACATTGTGTGGTTTCTGTGTCATGTCCTGTGTTCACATTGTGTGGTTCTTCATGTCCTGTTTGACACTGTGTGGTTCTTCATGTCCTGTGTCACATTGTGTGGTTCTTCATGTCCTGTGTCACATTCTGTGGTTCTTCATGTCCTGTGTCACATTGTGTGGTTCTTCATGTCCTGTGTCACATTGTGTGGTTCTTCATGTCCTGTGTCACACTGTGTGGTTCTTCATGTCCTGTGTCACATTGTGTGGTTCTTCATGTCCTGTGTCACATTGTGTGGTTCTTCATGTCCTGTGTCACACTGTGTGGTTCTTCATGTCCTGTGTCACATTGTGTGGTTCTTCATGTCCTGTTTGACATTATGTGGTTCTTCATGTCCTGTGTCACACTGTGTGGTTCTTCATGTCATGTGTCACATTGTGTGGTTTTCATGTCCTGTGTCACATTGTGTGGTTCTTCATGTCCTGTTTCACATTGTGTGGTTCTTCATGTCCTGTTTGACACTGTGTGGTTCTTCATGTCCTGTGTCACATTGTGTGGTTCTCATGTCCTGTGTCACATTGTGTGGTTCTTCATGTCCTGTGTCACATTGTGTGGTTCTTTATGTCCTGTGTAACATTGTGTGGTTCTTCATGTCCTGTGTCACACTGTGTGGTTCTTCATGTCCTGTGTCACATTGTGTGGTTCTTCATGTCCTGTGTCACATTGTGTGGTTCTTCATGTCCTGTGTCACACTGTGTGGTTCTTCATGTCCTGTGTCACATTGTGTGGTTCTTCATGTCCTGTTTGACATTATGTGGTTCTTCATGTCCTGTGTCACACTGTGTGGATCTTCATGTCCTGTGTCACATTGTGTGGTTCTTCATGTCCTGTGTCACACTGTGTGGTTTTTCATGTCCTGTGTCACACTGTGTGGTTCTTCATGTCCTGTTTGACACTGTGTGCTTCTTCATGTCCTGTGTCACATTGTGTGGTTTTTCATGTCCTGTTTGACATTGTGTGGTTCTTCATGTCCTGTGTCACATTGCGTGGTTCTTCATGTCCTGTGTCACATTGTGTGGTTCTTCACGTCCTGTGTCACATTGTGTGGTTCTTCATGTCCTGTGTCACACTGTGTGGTTCTTCATGTTCTGTGTCACACTGTGTGGTTCTTCACGTCCTGTGTCACATTATGTGGTTCTTCATGTCCTGTTTGACATTGTGTGATTCTTCATGTCCTGTGTCACATTGTGTGGTTCTTCATGTCCTGTGTCACATTGTGTGATTTTTCATGTCCTGTGTCACATTGTGTGGTTCTTCATGTCCTGTGTCACACTGTGTGGTTCTTCATGTCCTGTTTGACATTGTGTGGTTCTTCATGTCCTGTTTGACATTCTGTGACTCTTCATGTCCTGTGTCACATTGTGTGGTTCTTCATGTCCTGTGTCACATTATGTGGTTCTTCATGTCTTGTTTGACATTGTGTTGTTCTTCATGTCCTGTGTCACATTGTGTGACTTCATGTCCTGTGTCACACTGTGTGGTTCTTCATGTCCTGTGTCACATTGTGTAGTTCTTCATGTCCTGTGTCACACTGTGTGGTTCTTCATGTCCTGTGTCACATTGTGTGGTTCTTCATGTCCTGTGTCACACTGTGTGGTTTTTCATGTCCTGTGTCACACTGTGTGGTTCTTCATGTCCTGTTTGACACTGTGTGCTTCTTCATGTCCTGTGTCACATTGTGTGGTTTTTCATGTCCTGTTTGACATTGTGTGGTTCTTCATGTCCTGTGTCACATTGCGTGGTTCTTCATGTCCTGTGTCACATGTGTGGTTCTTCACGTCCTGTGTCACATTGTGTGGTTCTTCATGTCCTGTGTCACACTGTGTGGTTCTTCATGTTCTGTGTCACACTGTGTGGTTCTTCACGTCCTGTGTCACATTATGTGGTTCTTCATGTCCTGTTTGACATTGTGTGATTCTTCATGTCCTGTGTCACATTGTGTGGTTCTTCATGTCTGTGTCACATTGTGTGATTTTTCATGTCCTGTGTCACATTGTGTAGTTCTTCATGTCCTGTGTCACACTGTGTGGTTCTTCATGTCCTGTTTGACATTGTGTGGTTCTTCATGTCCTGTTTGACATTCTGTGACTCTTCATGTCCTGTGTCACATTGTGTGGTTCTTCATGTCCTGTGTCACATTATGTGGTTCTTTATGTCTTGTTTGACATTGTGTGGTTCTTCATGTCCTGTGTCACATTGTGTGACTTCATGTCCTGTGTCACACTGTGTGGTTCTTCATGTCCTGTGTCACATTGTGTAGTTCTTCATGTCCTGTGTCACACTGTGTGGTTCTTCATGTCCTGTGTCACATTGTGTGGTTCTTCATGTCCTGTGTCACATTGTGTGGGTCTTCATGTTCTGTGTCACATTGTGTGGTTCTTCACGTCCTGTGTCACATTGTGTGGTTCTTCATGTCCTGTGTCACATTGTGTGGTTCTTCATGTCCTGTGTCACATTGTGTGGTTCTTCACGTCCTGTGTCACACTGTGTGGTTTCTTCATGTCCTGTGTCACACTGCGTGGCTCTTCATGTCCTGTTTGACACTGTGTGGTTCTTCATGTCCTTTTTGACATTGTGTGGTTCTTCATGTCCTGTGTCACACACTGTGTGGTTCTTCATGTCCTGTGTCAAATTGTGTGGTTCTTCATGTCCTGTGTCACATTGTGTGATTTTTCATGTCCTGTGTCACATTGTGTGGTTCTTCATGTCCTGTGTCACACTGTGTGGTTCTTCATGTCCTGTTTCGACATTGTGTGGTTCTTCATGTCCTGTGTCACATTGTGTGGTTCTTCATGTCCTGTGTCGACATTGTGTGGTTCTTCATGTCCTGTTGTACATTGTGTGGTTCTTCATGTCCTGTGTACATTGTGTGGTTCTTCATGTCCTGTGTCACATTGTGTGGTTCTTAATGTCCTGTGTCACACTGTGTGGTTCTTCATGTCCTGTTACATTGTGTGGTTCTTCATGTCCTGTGTCACACTGTGTGGTTCTTCATGTCCTGTGTCACATTGTGTGGTTCTTCCATGTCCTGTGTCACACTGTGTGGTTCCTCATGTTCCTGTGGTCACACTGTGTGGTTCTTCATGTCTCTGTGGTCACATTGTGTGGTTCTTTATGTCCTGTGTCACACTGTGTGGTTCTTCATGTTTTGGGTCACATTGTGTGGTTCTTCATGTCCTGTGTCACATTGTGTGGTTCTTCATGTCCTGTGTCACACTGTGTGGTTCTTCATGTCCTGTGTCACATTGTGTGGTTCTTCACGTCCTGTGTCACACTGTGTGGTTCTTCATGTCCTGTGTCACATTGTGTGATTCTTCATATCCTGTGTCACATTGTGTGGTTCTTCATATCCTGTGTCACATTGTGTGGTTCTTCATGTTCTGTTTCACATTGTGTGGTTCTTCATGTCCTGTGTCACATTGTGTGGTTCTTCATGTCCTGTTTGACATTGTGTGGTTCTTCATGTCCTGTGTCACATTGTGTGGTTCTTAATGTCCTGTGTCACATTGTGTGGTTCTTCATGTCCTGTGTCACATTGTGTGGTTCTTCATGTCCTGTGTCACATTGTGTGGTTCTTCATGTCCTGTGTCACATTGTGTGGTTCTTCATGTCCTGTGTCACATTGTGTGGTTCTTCATGTCCTGTGTCACATTGTGTGGTACTTCATGTCCTGTGTCACACTGTGTGGTTCTTCATGTCCTGTGTCACACTGTGTGGTTCTTCATGTCCTGTGTCACACTGTGTGGTTCTTCATGTCCTGTTTGACATTGTGTGGTTCTTGATGTCCTGTGTCACACTGTGTGGTTCTTCATGTCCTGTTTGACACTGTGTGGTTCTTCATGTCCTGTTTGACATTGTGTGGTTCTTCATGTCCTTTGTCACACTGTGTGGTTCTTCGTGTCCTGTGTCACATTGTGTGGTTCTTCATGTCCTGTGTCACACTGTGTGGTTCTTCATGTCCTGTGTTACATTGTGTGGTTCTTCATGTCCTGTTTGACATTGTGTGGTTCTTCATGTCCTGTGTCACATTGTGTGGTTCTTCATGTCCTGTGTCACACTGTGTGGTTCTTCATGTCCTGTGTCACATTGTGTGGTTCTTCATGTCCTGTGTCTCATTGTGTGGTTCTTCATGTCCTATGTCACATTGTGTGGTTCTTCATGTCCTGTGTCACATTGTGTGGTTCTTGATGTCCTGTTTGACATTGTGTGGTTCTTCATGTCCTGTTTCACATTGTGTGGTTCTTCATGTCCTGTATCACATTCTGTGACTCTTCATGTCTTGTTCTTATGGTGACTTCACTTTCTGTGAAACGCACATCCAAACCAGAGGAGTGTTGAAAGCCGATATGAGCGAGGTGCGGGAAGTCACACAGAGGAGCGATACAGGAGATGATGCAGAGAAAAACCTGCAGTGTTGCTGTTAAAACCATTTACCTTACTGCGTACATCACATGTTGAATGCGTCATGTTCTGTTCTGTATTCATCTGCTGTTGGCTATCTACAAACTATGTCAGTGTTGGATATCTACAAACTATGTCAGTGTTGGATATCTACAAACTATGTCAGTGTTGGATATGTACAAACTATGTCAGTGTTGGATATGTACAAACTGTCAGTGTTGGATATCTACAAACTATGTCAGTGTTGGATATCTACAAACCATGTCAGTGTTGGATATCTCCAAACCATGTCAGTGTTGGATATCTACAAACTATGTCAGTGTTGGATATCTACAAACTATGTCAGTGTTGGATATCTACAAACCATGTCAGTGTTTGATATCTCCAAACCATGTCAGTGTTTGATATCTCCAAACCATGTCAGTGTTGGATATCTACAAACTATGTCAGTGTTGGATATCTACAAACTATGTCAGTGTTTCATGCACTGAAATTATCTGTGTGGGTTTCCTACTACATACACACGTGGTATTACATCATCTAAGCTTACATACACTTTGACTTCTTCAAGATTAGAATTTAGTTCTTGCATATTACACTTTGCCTGGTTAAGTTTCCCCGAGAAGCACAATGACGGGCATTTTAGCCTAGCTATGTTGTATCTATAATTAATTATCTTTTTCTGTGAAACACAAGTATCAGCATCTTAGCCTAGTTGTGTAGTATCCATAATTATCTTTCCCTGTGAAACACAAGTATCAGCATCTTAGCCTAGTTGTGTAGTATCCATAATTATCTTTCCCTGTGAAAAACACAACGGCATCTTAGTCTACTTAAGTTGTATCTACAATTATCTTTCTCTGTGAAACACAATTACCGAATTGTTGGCCTAGTTTATTTGTATCTATAGCTATCTTTATGAAACACAATTACCAAAAGCTTAGCCTAGTTTACTTGTATCTATAGCTATCTTTATGAAACACAATTACCAAAAGCTTAGCCTAGTTTACTTGTATCTATAGCTATCTTTATGAAACACAATCACCAAAAGCTTAGCCTAGTTTACTTGTATCTATAGCTATCTTTATGAAACACAATCACCAAAAGCTTAGCCTAGTTTACTTGTAGTTAAACTGATTTTTCTGTGAAATATAATCACCGGCACCTTAGCCTAGTTAAGCTGTGTCTAAACTTATCTTTCTCTGTGAAACATAATCCCTGAAGAAGAGCGACAGAAATAGATGAGGGAAAGTGTCAAGTGACTGAGGAGAGAGACTGACATTTGACATTGACACCAGTGATCTTAACCAAAGTACAGTGACTTACTTGTCAACCGTTGGTGACCACAACGGACGGGGATCCCAGGCTGGCGGTACCATCAGCACTGTCAGTGACCAAGTACATGCAGACTCAACACTGGATGGTTCCACTCCTTCAGGCAATACAATATGAACCTGATGCCGTACAACTGTCACCCACTACACTTACTTCCCACACATAACGGCCGTCTTCAAGACAGAGAGGAACTGCCACGCGTTTACACAACTCGTGTCACTGCGTGAATGATGATGAATGGTGTGCGCGTGTGTGAGATGAGAAGGGGGAGGGAGGGAGAGGGACAGAGGGAGAGAGAGGGAGCGTACAGAGAGAGCTTTCACAGGTAAGGAGAGTTGTTGCGTGTTGCCGTGATGCTGATGCCAGACACACGTGAAGAAGAGCCGTTTGGTGTCAAGCGGTCTCAGGCAGGGAGGAGCGCTCAGTGTGGCGGCAGTCTGGCTGTGCGAGTGCTCTGCCTGTTGTAAGCCAGCAGGCCCCAGCTCCCGTCCTGCCGCTCTTCGGGGATGGGGAACAACAGGGGATGGTGGTGGTGGTGTTGATGATGGTGGTGGTGGTAGTGGTGGCTGGTGGAGCTGGCAGCACTAACCGGCAACAAAATCTCTTGAGTAGCGACAGGGGTCGTTGTTTGATGCTGTCCTTCTCTGTCTCTGTCTCTCTGTCTGTCTCTCTCTGTCTGTCTGTCTGTCTGTCTCTCTCTCTCTCTCTCTCTCTGTGTGTGTTTTGTGTGTGTGTGTGTGTGTGTGTGTGTGTGTGTGTGTGTGTGTGTGTCTTTCTCTCCTTTCTCTCACTCAACCTCTCTCTCTCTCTCTCTCTCAACCTCTCTCTTTCTCTCAACACACACACACACACACACACACACACACACACACGCATAGTGCAGGCATAATACAGCGACATGTGCGTTACAATATGATGCCAAAACACAACTTTATGACTTAATTCTCTGTGTGTGTGTGTGTGTGTGTGTGTGTGTGTGTGTGTCTGTCTGTCCGTCTGTCTGTCTCTCTGTCTCTGTGTGTGTGTGTGCCTGTATGGGTGTACGTGAGTGCATGCCCGGCGTATGTGTACACGCGCTTGTCTAAGAAAACATGTGTGCTCGCGTCCACTTCCGTGTCTGTGCAAGCAAGCGTGTGTATGCGTGTGGGTACAAATATACAACCACGGGCGCGCGCGCACACATACACATACACACACAAACACAAAATACACACATACACACACATGCACATACACACAAACACATGCACACATAAACACACACACACATGCACACACATATACACACACGTACAAGCACACACACACACACATACACACGCACATACATACATACATACGTACATACGTACATACGTGCATACATTCATACGTATACATACGTATGCATACATACATACATATATACATATATATACATACATACATACATATACACACATACACAAACACACACATACATACATACACACACACATGCACGCACACAAACACACACACACAACGATGGAAAGAGGCAGTTGCAGAATTCATTGTCGGGGAAAGAGTTGTTATTTTTAACTGGATTTAAAAACAGAAAGGGAAGGTGACAGACGAAGGGAGAATGGAAGTTTATTTCAGACAGATGGTCCTGAAACAGCAAAAGAACGTTGGCCGACAGCTGATAATTCAAATCTAGGAACCTGAAGGGAAAGAGTGTCTGAAGCTGAGCGCAAGGTGCGAGTTGGCGTATAAATATTGATGTTGTCACAAAGACATGATGGAGCAGACTGGTGAATAGATTTGTAACACAATGCACCCAGCCTATATTCAGTTCTGTTCAAAACAGACATCCAGTGCAGAGAATGAGGGACAGGGCTGACATGATCAAACTTGTTTTCTTTCTACTTGGGAATCTTAAAGTTCTGGAAACAAATATACATTTTTGTAAAATTGTTACTCATTCCAGGATAATTACGAGCAAGTCTGGAAGAGAGGTTTGGAAACTAATAATATATGCATATTATATCGACATTTTAAAAACGAGTTTGGAATAGAGAAAGATATATATATATATATATATATATATATATATATATTTTTTTTTTTTTTTTTTATATATATAAAACATAGGTGCCGGATATTGATGTTTTCCCTTTGATTGAATTTCGATGCTGCTGTTACATGTACAAGCTGGAGGCTGATTCAGACAGACACAAAGGGGCAGATACACAAAGCACAACATGTACATTTTGTGATGACAACGTCTTAGGCCATGAGTTTCGTTTTATTTTCGAATGTTGTGAATTGTGTGATGGCCGACAGAAGTGTATTTCACACAAATATAGATCAGTCAAATCAACCTTCTCACTCTGTAACTTCATTTCTGGACGGAAAAAAGGTCAACGGAAATTAGCATAATTAATGAAATTTTCTAGAGTTGTGTAGTTATCTTTCGAATATTTGAGTACTTTATCGTAAGATAATTTCAAATGAATGCTTTCCTGTTGAACTAAGTTGTGTCTGCTTCATGTTATATGATAGTCCTGTTAAATGTTTAGTTATTTGGGTAATCCTCCATGACCCATCCACATATTAAATATAAAACATCGTTTGTGTGTGTGCGTGTGTGTGTTTGTGTGTGTGTGTGTTTGTGTGTGTGTGTGTGCGTGCGTGCGTGCGTGTGTGTGTATGTGTGTGTGTCAGGTATGTGTATGTGTGTGCGTGTGTGTGTATGTGTGTGTATGCGTGTGTCTGTGTGTTAGGTATGTGTGTGTATGTGTGTGTGCGTGTATGTGTGTTAGGTATGTGTGTGTGTGCGTGCGTGTATGTGTGCGTGCGTGTATGTGTACGTGTGTATGTGTGCGTGTGTGAGTGTATGTGCGTGTATGTGTTTTAGGTATGTATGTGTTTTAGGTATGTGTGTGTATGTATATGTGTGTGTGTGAGGTTTTGTGTTTATACGTGTATATGTGTGTGTGTGTGTTAATGTGTGTGTGTACGTATGTCTCTCCCTCTGTCTGTCTGTCTCTCTCCCTCTCTCAAAATCTCTTTCTCAACGCCCCCCCCTCTCTCTGTATCTCCCTCTCTCTCAAAATCTGTCTCAACCCCCCTCTCTCCCTCTCTCAAAATCTGTCTCAACCCCCCTCTTTCCCTCTCTGTCTCTCTCTCTCAAAATCTGTCTCAACCCTCTCTCTCTCCCTCTCTCAAAATCTCTGTCTCAACCCCCCTCTCTCCCTCTCTCCAAATCTGTCTCAACCCCCCTCTCTCCCTCTCTCTCTCCCTCTCTCAAAAGTTGTGAATTTCAAATTAAAACTTGACCAGCTTTCTCCACGTTGCATTCGGTAAAGTTTGTGGAGATATCAACAGTCATTTGATTGTGTACAGAGCGGACAAGGCCAACAGAAGGTGTGTATCGATGTAAGTCATCCAGCAGATCGCGCTGTTTACACTTGCTTTAGTACAGAACAACAAACAAACAACAAGCAAACACAGAAATAAACAAACAAGAATAGAAACCAACAGCAAACAGCAATCAAATAAACTTACAACAAACATGCTCACAACAAACAGCAAACAGACAGCATACAACAAACAGACAGCATACAACAAACAGACAGCATACAACAAACAGACAGCATACAACAAACAGCATACAACAAACAGACAGACAGCATACAACAAACAGCAAACAGACAGCATACAACAAACAGACCGCATACAACAAACAGACAGCATACAACAAACAGCAAACAGAACAGCATACAACAAACAGCAGACAGCAAACAGACAGCATACAACAAACAGCAAACAGACAGCATACAACAAACAGGAAACAGACAGCATACAACAGCAAACAGACAGCATACAAAAAACAGCAAACAGACAGACAGCATACAACAAACAGCAAACAGACAGACAGCATACAACAAACATCAAACAGACAGCATACAACAAACAGACAGCATACAACAAACAGACAACATAAAACAAACAGCAAACAGACAGCATACAACAAACAAACAGCATACAACAAACAGCAAACAGACAGACAGCATACAACAAACAGACAGCATACAACAAACAGCAGACAGCAAACAGACAGCATACAACAAACAGCAGACAGCATAAAACAAACAGCAAACAGACAGCATACAACAAACAGCAAACAGGCAGCATACAAGAAACAGCAGACAGCATACAACAGCAAACAGACAGCATACAACAAACAAACAGACAGCAAACAACAAACAGACAGACAGCATACAACAAACAGACAGACAGCATACAACAAACAGCAAACAAACATACAGCATACAACAAACAGCAAACAGACAGACAGCATACAACAAACAGACATCATACAACAAACAGACAGCATACAACAAACAGCAAACAGACATACAGCATACAACAAACAGACATCATACAACAAACAGACAGCATACAACAACACAACAAACAGACATCATACAACAGACATCATACAACAGACATCATACAACAAACAGACAGCATACAACAAACAAACAGACAGCATACAACAAAGAGACATCATACAACAAACAGCAAACAGACAGCATACAACAAACAAACAGTCAGCATACAACAAACAGCAAACAAACAGACATCATACAACAAACAGCAAACAGACATCATACAACAAACAGACAGCATACAACAAACAGCAAACAGACAGCATACAACAAACAAAAACAGACAGCATACAACAAACAGCAAACAGACATACAACAAACAAACAGACATCATACAACAAACAGACAGCATACAACAGACAGCATACAACAAACAGCAAACAGACATACAACAGCAAACAAACAGCATACAACAACAGACAGCATACAACAAACAGCAAACAGACAGCATACAACAAACAGCATACAACAAACAACAGACATCATACAACAAACAACAGACATCATACAACAAACATACAGCATACAACAAACAGACAGCATACAACAAACAGCCAGCATACAACAAACAGCCAGCATACAACAAACAGCAAACAGATAGCATACACACAAACATCAGACAGACAGCATACAACAAACAGCAAACAGACATCATACAACAAACAGCAAACAGACATCATACACAAACAGACAGCATACAACAAACAGCAAACAGACATCATACAACAAACTGCAAACAGACAGGCAGCATACAACAAACAGTAAACAGACATCATACAACAAACATCAGACAGACAGATACAACAAACAGCAAACAGACATCATACAACAAACAGCAAACAGACATCATACAACAAACAGACAGCATACAACAAACAGCTAACAGACATCATACAACAAACAGCAAACAGACAGGCAGCATACAACAAACAGTAAACAGACATCATACAACAAACAATCAGACAGACAGCATACAACAAACAGCTACAGACATCATACAACAAACAGTAAACAGACATCATACAACAAACCATCAGACAGGCAGCATACAACAAAACAGCTAACAGACATCATACAACAAACAGCAACAAACAGACATCATACAACACAAACAGCAAACAGACATCATACAACCAAACAAACAGACAGCCATAACAACAAAACAGTAAACAGACAGCATACAACAAACATCAAAAGAACAGACATCATACAACAAACATCAGACAGACAGCATACAACAAACAGCAAACAGACATCATACAACAAACAGACAGCATACAACAAACAGCAAACAGACAGGCAGCATACAAAACAAACAGTAAACAGACAAACATACAACAAAACATTCAAACAGACAGACAGCATACAACACAAACATCAGACAGACAGCATACAACAAACAGCAAATAGACAGACAGCATACAACAAAACATCAGACAGACAGCATACAACAAACATCAAACAGACATCATACAACAAACAGCAAACAAACATTATACAACCAAACAAACAGACAGCATACAACAACACAGAAGACATCATACAACAAACAGCAAACAGACAGCATACAACAAACATCATACAACAAACATCAAACAGACAGCATAACAACAAACAGCAAACAGACAGCATACAACAAACAGCAAACAGACATCATACAACAAACAGCAAACAGACATCATACAACAAACAGACAGCATACAACAAAGAGCAAACAGACAGGCAGCATACAACAAACAGTCAAACAGACATCATACAACAAACATCAAACAGACAGACAGCATACAACAAAACATCAGACAGAACTGCATACAACAAACATCAAACAGACAGACAGCATACAACAAACATCAGACAGACAGCATACAACAAACATCAAACAGACATCATACAACAAATAGCAAACAAACATTATACAAACCAAACAAACAGACAGCATACAACAAACAGAAGACATCATACAACAAACAGCAAACAGACAGCATACAACAAACATCATACAACAAACATCAAACAGACAGCATACAACAAACAGCAAACAGAAACATACACAAACACAAACAGACATCATACACAAACACAAACAAGACATCATAACAACAAACAGACATACAACAAACAACAAAACAACACACAAACAAACACAAAGACATCAACAACAACACAAACAGACACACACACAACAACACACACAACAACATACAACAACCACAACAAACAAAAGACATCAACAACAAACACAAACAGACACATACAACAAAAACAAAAACAACAAAAACAACAAACCACAAACAGACACATCAAACACACATCATACAACAAACACAAACAACATCATACAACAACACAAACAGAATCATACAACAAACACAACAACATCAAAACTAACAAACAAGACATCTACAACAAACACAACAGCCATACACAACACAAACAACACAGACAACAACACAAACAACACAACACTAAACACCAAACAGACATCAACAACAACACAACAGAACACATACAACAATCAACAGACATCATAAACAACAAACAATCAAAACAGACATCATACAACAAACACAAACAACAACAACAACAAACACAAAACAACACATAAACAAACAAACAGACAGCAACAACAAAACACAAACAAATACAACACACAACAAAACAAACAGACATCAAACAACAACACAACAGATACACAAACACAAACAGCAACAACAACAAAACATCAAAAACAGACAGACACATACAACAAACAAAACAGCATATAACAACAAACAGACATACATACAAAACATCAAACAGCATCACAAACAAACAGACATATACAACAAACACCAACAACAAAAAACAACATCAACACAACACAAACAACACATACAACAACAGAAAAGACAATACAACAAACAAAACAAACAAAATAACAAACAAACCCAAACAGACATCATCAACAAACAAACACAGACATCAAAACAACAAACAACAAAAACAAAAAACAGAACATAACACACATCAACAACAAACAACATCAAAACAAACAACAACATAACAAAACAAACAACAAAAAACAGACATCATACAACAAACACAAACAGACACAACAACAAAATCAAACAAAAAACCAAACAACATAACAACACAACACAACAAGCATCATACAACAAACACAAAAGAACTAAACAAACAAACAACAAACAGACAACACAACAAACACAAAACAAACATACAACAAACACACAACAGACACACAAAACAACAAACACAACAAAACAAACCAGACAGATCATCAACAAACACAACAGACACAACACAACACAAAGCACAGCAATACAACAAACAAACAACAAAAAAAAAAAAAAAAAAAAAAAAAAAAAAAAAAAAAAAAAAAAAAAAAAAAAAAAAAAAAAAAAAAAAAAAAAAAAAAAAAAAAAAAAAAAAAAAAAAAAAAAAAAAAAAAAAAAAAAAAAAAAAAAAAAAAAAAAAAAAAAAAAAAAAAAAAAAAAAAAAAAAAAAAAAAAAAAAAAAAAAAAAAAAAAAAAAAAAAAAAAAAAAAAAAAAAAAAAAAAAAAAAAAAAAAAAAAAAAAAAAAAAAAAAAAAAAAAAAAAAAAAAAAAAAAAAAAAAAAAAAAAAAAAAAAAAAAAAAAAAAAAAAAAAAAAAAAAAAAAAAAAAAAAAAAAAAAAAAAAAAAAACACCAACAACAACAAAAAACAACAACACAACAAACAAACAAACAACACAAACAAACAACAAACAAAAACAAAAAACAAAAAACACAAACAAAAACAAAAAACAACAAAAACAAAAACAACACAAAACAAAAAACAACAAAACAACAAAACAACAACAAAACAACAAACAAAAAAACAACAAAAACAAACAACAAAACAAAACAAACACAACAAAAACAAAACAACAAACAAAACACAACAACAACAACAACAAACAACAAACAACACAAAACAACAAACAAAACAAAACAACAACAACAAAAACAAACAAAAACAACATACACAACAACAACAAACAAAAAAACACAAACAAATCAAAAAAACAAAAAAAAACAAACAAAAAACAACAAACACAAAACAACGAAAACAACACAACAAAAAAACAAAACAACAAAAAAAACACAAAACAAAACAAAACAACAAACAAAACAACAACAAAACAAACAGAACAAAACAACAACAAAAAACACAAACAAACAAACAAACAACAAAAACAACAACAACACAAACAAACACAAAACAACAAAACAACAAAAACAAAAACAACATAAACAAAAACAACAAACAAACAAAAAAACAAACAAAAACAAACACAACAAACAACAAAACAACAAAAAACAACAAACAAAAACAAACAAAACACAAACAACAAACAAAAAACAAACACAAACAAAACAAAAAACAAAACAAACAACAAAACACAAAAACCAAACAAACAAAACACAACAAAACAAAAAAAAACAAACAAACAAACACAAACAAAAACAACAAACAAACACAAACAACAAAACAAACAAAAAACAAAACAAACAAACAAACAAACAACACAACAACCAAAAACAAAAAACAACAAAATAACAAACAACAAACAAACACAAACAAACAAAAAAACAAACAAAACACAAAACAGCACATCATAAACAACAAAGACACAACAAAACAGAAATCAACAACAACAACACAAAAAACAAACAAAAAAAACACAACAAACAAACAACCAACAACAACAACAAACAACATACACAAAAGACAACAACAAACAAACAACAACAAAAACAAACAAACACAACAACACACAACAAACAACAACAAAACAACAAACAAACAGACAACACAACAAAAAACAAACAACACAAACAACAAACACAAACCAAAACAAAAAACAAACAAACAACAAACCAAAACAGAAACAACACACAAACAAACAAAAACACAACACAAACAAACAAAACACAAACACATCAAAAAAACAACAACAAAAAAAAACAAAACACAACAACACATCAACAACAGAAAAACAACACAACAAACACACAAAAAACATAAAAACAACAACAAACAACAAAACAACAAACACAAACACACAACACCAAACACACAAACAACAACACACAACAACAAACAAAACAATCAACAACAAAAAACAAACACAAAACAACAAACACACAACAACACAAACTCAACAACACAACAACAAAAACACAAAAAAACAAAAACAAAACAAACACAACAAACAAAAAAAAAACAAATACAAAAACAAAACAAAACAAACAAAACAACACAAAACAAACAAACAACAAAACAAAACAAAACAAACAAACAAAACAAACAAACACAAAAAAAAAACACAAACAAACAACAACAAAAAAACAATACAAAAAACAAACAACAAACAACAAACAAACAAACACAAACAACAATCAAAACACAAAAAACAAACAACACAACAAACAAACAAAACAAACACAAACATACAACAAAACACAACAACAAAAACAACAAAAACAACAAACAACACAAAACAAACAAAAAAAACAACAAACAACAAACAAAACAAACAAAAACAAACAACACATAAACAAAAACAAACAAACAAACAACAAAACAACACAACACAACAACAAACAATACAAACAAACAACAACAAACAACACAACAAAAACACAAAAACAACACAAACAACAAACATCAAACAACATCAAACAACAAAACAAACAACACAACAACAAACAAACAACAACAAAACAAATCATACAAAACAAAACAAACAAACACAAAAACAAACAAACAAACAACAACAAACAGCAAACAAACAAACAACAAACAACAAACAGACACAACAACAAACAAAAACAAATCAAACAACAAACAACAAAACAAACATCAAAACAAACAAAACAAACAACACAACAAAAAAACAAACAACATAAACAACAAACAAGCAAAAACAAACAATCAAACAACAAAACAACAAACAGACATCAAACAAAAAACAACACAACAAACAACAACAACACAACAAAAAACAAACAGACATCATACAACAAAACACAAACAAACAACAAACAAACAAAACAACAAACATCAAAACAAACAACAAACAGAACATCAAACAAAAACACAACAACAACAAAACAAACAAACAACAAACAACACAACAAACAAACTACAACAAAAACACAACAACAAACACAAACAACACAACAACAAACACAACACAGACTATACAAACAACAAAAACAAAAACAACAAACAACAAACAGACAACATACAACAAACAACAACAAACAACATAACAACAAACAACAAACAACAAAACAAACAAACACACAACAAAACAACAACAAAAGAACAACAACAACAACACAAACAAAAACAACAAACAAACAACACAAACAACAAACAACAAACAGACACAACAAACAAAACAAACAACATACAAC
>CM060307.1:116053944-116066444 GCA_030674185.1 Monoplex corrugatus | reverse complement strand
TGCTGTGTTGTTCTGTGTTGTGTTGTGCTGTGTTGTGCTGTGCTGTTCTGTGTTGTGTTGTGCTGTGCTGTTCTGTTTTGTGTTGTGTTGTTCTGTGCTGTTCTGTGTTGTGTTGTGTTGTGTTGTGTTGTTCTGTGTTGTTCTGTGCTGTTCTGTGTTGTGGTGTGTTGTTCTGTGCTGTTCTGTGTTGTGTTGTTCTGTGTTGTGCTGTGTTGTGTGTGCCATGGAATGCTGTGTTGTGTTGTTCTGTGCTGTGTTGTGTTGTGTTGTGTTGTGTTGTGTTGTGTTGTGTGTGTTGTGTTGTGTTGTGTTGTGTTGTGTTGTGTTGTGTTGTGTGTTGTGCTGTGTGTTTGTGTTGTGTTGTGTTGTGTTGTGCTGTGCTGTGTTGTGATGTGTTGTGTTGTGTTGTGTTATGTTGTGTTGTGTGTGTTGGTTGTGTTGTGTTGTGTTGTGCCATGCAATGCTGTGTTGTGCTGTGCTGTGTTGTGTTGTGTTGTGTTGTGTTGTGCTGTGTTGTGTTGTGCCATGCAATGCTGTGTTGTGCTGTGTTGTGCTGTGCTGTGCTGTGCTGTGTTGTGTTGTGTGTGTTGTGCTGTGTTGTGTTGTGTTGTGTTGTGTTGTGCTGTGCTGTGCTGTGCTGTGTTGTGTTGTGTTGTGCTGTGTTGTGCTGGGTTGTGGTGTGTTGTTTTGTGTTGTGCAGTGTTGTGTTGTGTTGTTTTGTGCTGTGTTGTGTTGTGTTGTGTTGTGCTATGCTGTGTTGTGTTGTGTTGTGTTGTGCTGTGTTGTGTTGTGTAGTGCTGTGCTGTGCTGTGCTGTGTTGTGCTGTGCTGAGCTGTGTTGTTCTGTGTTGTTGTGTTGTGTGTGCCGTGCTGTGTAGTGTTGTGTTGTGTTGTGTGTGCTGTGTTCTTGTGTTGTGTCGTGTTGTGCTGTGTTGTGCTGTGCTGAGCTGTGCTGTTGTGTCGTATCGTGTCGTGTCGTGTCGTGTCGTGTCGTGTCGTGTTGTGTTGTGTTGTGTCGTGTCGTGTCGTGTCGTGTCGAGTTGTGTTGTGTTGTGCACACACACACACAAACACACACACAAACACACACACACACACACACAAACAAACATGCATACACACACACACATACAAACACACACACACACACAAACAAACAAACATGCACATACACACACACACACACACACACACACACACACACACACACACACACACACACACACACACACACACACACACACAAAGTAAGGGGAGTGATGGAATAAGACAGAAACAGAATGGAAGTTTTGTGTGTGTACGTGACGTGTTATGTGTTTATGTGTGTATTTGGGTGTGTGTTTATGTGTGTATTTGGGTGTGTGTGTTTGTGTGTGTTTATGTGTGTATTTGGGTGTGTATGTGTTTGTGTGTGTGTTTATGTGTGTATTTGGGTGTGTATGTGTTTGTGTGTGTGTTTATGTGTGTATTTGGGTGTGTATGTGTTTGTGTGTGTGTTTATGTGTGTATTTGGGTGTGTATGTGTTTGTGTGTGTGTTTATGTGTGTATTTGGGTGTGTATGTGTTTGTGTGTGTGTTTATGTGTGTATTTGGGTGTGTATGTGTTTGTGTGTGTGTTTATGTGTGTGTTTATGTGTGTATTTGGGTGTGTGTGTGTTTGTGTGTGTGTTTATGTGTGTATTTGGGTGTGTATGTGTTTGTGTGTGTGTTTATGTGTGTATTTGGGTGTGTATGTGTTTGTGTGTGTGTTTATGTGTGTATTTGGGTGTGTATGTGTTTGTGTGTGTGTTTATGTGTGTATTTGGGTGTGTGTGTTTGTGTGTGTGTTTATGTGTGTATTTGGGTGTGTATGTGTTTGTGTGTGGGTTTGTGTGTGTATTTGGGTGTGTATGTGTTTGGTGTGTGTTTATGTGTGTATTTGGGTGTGTGTGTTTGTGTGTGGTGTTTGTGTGTGTATTTGGGTGTGTGTGTTTGTGTGTGTATTTGGGTGTGTGTGTGTTTGTGTGTGTGTTTGTGTGTGTATTTGGGTGTGTGTGTGTTTGTGTGTGTGTTTGTGTGTGTATTTGAGTGTGTGTGTGTTTGTGTGTGTGTTTATGTGTGTTTTTATGTGTGTGTGTTTGTGTGTGTGTGTTTGTGTGTATGTTTGTGTGTGTATTTGTGTGTGTATTTGTGTGTGTGTATAGTGTGTGTGTTTGTGTGTGTGTTTGTGTGTGTGTTTGTGTGTGTGTGTTTGTGTGTGTGTTTGTGTGTGTGTGTTTGTGGTGTGTGTTGTGTGTGTGTGTTTGTGTGTGTGTGTTTTGTGTATGTGTGTGTTTTGTGTGCGTATTTGTATGTGTGTGTGTGTGTGTGTGTGTTGTGTGTGTGTGTGTGTGTGTGTGTGTGTGTGTGTTTGATAGAAAAGGAGAGAGAGAAAAAGAGAGAGGAAAGAGAGAGAGAGGAAGGGAGGCGGGGAGGAGAAAGCGCTTGTGTGTCTGTCTCAGTCTGCCTTTGTGTTGGAGTTTGTATACATACATGTGTCTGTGTGGTGCCTGTCATGTTTATGCACACGTCTGTGCGTGTGAGTTGCGCGTGTAGAAGTGAGTATTCATCCAGGAAAGACAGACAGACAGACAGACAGACACGGAGACACACAGACACATCAAGGTTACTGATTGCTCTGATCGATCTGAATTCTTTTTTGTGGAAAATGGAACATGGGCTGAAGAGAAAAGTGAAGTGTCCAGAGAAATATTTGTAATGACAGAAAATGAAATAATGTGAAACAGAACATGTTTGCCAGGGAGTTGCTATGAAAAATGCCTGCAACAGGATCTGAAAAACAAAAACTGTTTTTGTTGTCAGATGTAAAGGGAAAAGTGATTTTATGATCATGAGCTGAAGAATAAAAAATATATAAGGGACGTTTCTGTAATGAGATCTACAGAAAAAGATAATTTTATCATTATCGTCAATGGTTCTCAACTCCACCCCCCAGACCCTCCTGCAGTGTGATTTTATCATTAAGACCTGAAGATGGAAACTGTGTGTATGGAATAACTGTCTGTATAGAATAACTGTGTGTACAGAATAACTGTGTGTATGAATAACTGTCTGTATAGAATAACTGTGTATAGAATAACTGTGTGTATAAAATAACTGTGTGATGGAATAACTGTCTGTTGAATAACTGTGTGTATAGAATACCCGTGTGTATAGAATAACTGTGTGTATGGAATAAGTGTGTATGGAATAACTGTGTGTATGGAATAACTGTCTGTATAGAATAACTGTGTGTATAGAATAACTGTCTGTATAGAATAACTGTCTGTATAGAATAACGTGTGTATAGAATAACTGTGTGTATAGAATAACTGTCTGTATGGAATAACTGTCTGATGGAATAACTGTGTTATAGAATAAGTTGTATAGAATAACGTTGTATGAATATGTGTATAAAAACTGTGTGTATAGAATAACTGTGTATAGAATAATGTTGTAAGAATAACTGTGTATAGAATAACTGTATAGTAATGTGTGTAAGATAACTGTGTGTATGAAAATGTGTATGAATAACTGTGTATAGAATAACTGTGGTATAAATAACTGTGTGTATAGAATAACTGTGTGTATGGAATAACTGTTGTATAGAATAACTGTGTGTATAGAAAACTGTGTGTATGAATAACTGTGTGTATAGAATAACTGTGTATGAATAATGTGTTATAGAATAACTGTGTATGAATAACGTGTGTAAGAAACTGTGATGGAATAACTGTGTGTATGGAATAACTGTGTGTATAGAATAACTGTGTGTATAGAATAACTGGTTGTATAGAATAACTGTGTGTATAGAATAACTGTGTGTATAGAATAACTGTGGTATAATTGTAGAATAACTCTGTATAATAACTGTTGTATGATAATGTTGTATAAATCTGTCTGTATGAATAACTGTGTGTATAGAATAACTGTTGAATAGAATAACTGTTGTATAAATAACTGTGTGTATGGAATAACTGTTATATAGGAATAACTGTTGTATAGATAACTGTCTGTATGATAACTGTGTGTATGGAATAAGTTGTATGGAATAACTGTGTGTAAATAATGTGTATGAATAACTGTCTGTATGAGAATAACTGTGTGTATAGAATACTGTTGTATAAATTGTGTATGATATTTATAATAACTGTGTGTATGGAATAACGTGTGTATAGAAAATACTGTGGTAATAAATAACTGTATAGAATAACTGTGTATAGATAACTGTCTGTATAGAATAACTGTTGTATAGAATAACTGTCTGTTAAAAATACTGTTATAGAATAATGTTGTATAGAATAACTGTCTGTATAGAATAACTTTGTAAGAATAACTTGTGATAATAACTGTTGTAAAAACTGCTGTTGTATACGATACTGTATGAATAATGTGTGTATGAATAACTGTGTGTATAGAATAATGTGTGATAGATAATTGGTATGAAACTGTTGTATGAATACTGGTGAAGAATAACTTGTATAGAATAACTGTCGTATAGAATAACTGTGTGAATAGATAACTGTGTAAGTAACTGTCTGTATAACGTGTGTATGAATAACTGTCTGTAAGAATAACTGTGTGTATAGAATAACTGTTGATAGAAAACTGTTGTATAAATAACTGGTGTAGAATAACTTGTGTATAGAATAACTGTTGTATAGAATAACTGGTGTATAGAATAACTGTTGTATAGAATAACTGTCTGTATGGAATCTGTGTGATATAACGTGTGTATGAATAACTGTGTATAAATAACTGTGATGAATAATGTTGTATGGAATAACTGTTGTATAAATAACTGTGTGTATAGATATATGATATGTTATAGAATAACTGTGTATGAATAACTGTTGTATAGAATAACTGTGTGTAAAAAACTGTTGTATAGAATAACGTGTGTAATGTGAAGAATAACTGCTGATAGAATACGTTAAAGAATAACTGTGTATGGAATAATGTGTATAGAATAACTGTGTGTATAGAATAACTGTGTGTATAGAATAACTGTGATGTATAGAATAACTGTTGTAAGAATCTGTGTGTATAGAATAACTGTGTGTATAAACTGTGTATAGAATAACTGTTGTATAGAATAACTGTGTAGATAACTGTTGTATAAAAATGTCTGTATAGAATAACTGTGTATAGAATAACTGTCTGTATATGGAATAACTGTGTATAGAATAACTGTGTGTATAGAATAACTGTGTGTATAGAATATCTGTGTGTATAGAATAACTGTGTGTATGGAATAACTGTGTGTATAGAATAACTGTGTGTATAGAATAACTGTGTGTATAGAATAACTGTGTGTATGGAATAACTGTGTTATAGAATAACTGTGTGTATGAATAACTGTGTGTATAGAATAACTGTGTGTATAGAATAACTGTTGTATAGAATAACTGTGTGTATGGAATAACTGTGTGTATAGAATAACTGTGTGTATAGAATAACTGTGTGTATAGAATAACTGTTATAGAATAACTGTCTGTATAGAATAACTGTCTGTATAGAATAACTGTGTGTATAGAATAACTGTGTGTATAGAATAACTGTGTGTAATGGAATAACTGTGTGTATAGAATAACTGTCTGTATAGAATAACTGTGTGTATGGAATAACTGTCTGTATAGAATAACTGTGTGTATAGAATAACTGTGTGTATGAATAACTGTGTGTATAGAATAACTGTGTGTATAGAATAACTGTGTGTATAGAATAACTGTCTGTTAGAATAACTGTGTGTATAGAATAACTGTGTGTATAGAATAACTGTGTGTATAGAATAACTGTCTGTATAGAATAACTGTGTGTATAGAATAACTGTCTGTATGGAATAACTGTCTGTATGGAATAACTGTGTGTATAGAATAACTGTGTGTATAGAATAACTGTGTGTATGAATAACTGTGTGTATAGAATAACTGTGTGTATAGAATAACTGTTGTAAGAATAACTGTGTGTATAGAATAACTGTGTGTATAGAATAACTGTGTGTATAGAATAACTGTGTGTATGGAATAACTGTGTGTATGGAATAACTGTGTGTATAGAATAACTGTGTGTATAGAATAACTGTGTGTATAGAATAACTGTGTGTATAGAATAACTGTGTATAGAATAACTGTGTGTATATGAATAACTGTGTGTTATGGAATAACTGTGTGTATAGAATAACTGTGTGTATAGAATAACTGTGTGTATAGAATAACTGTGTGTATAGAATAACTGTTGTATAGAATAACTGTGTGTATGGATAACTGTGTGTGTGAATAACTGTGTGTATAAATAACTGTGTGTATAGAATAACTGTGTGTATAGAATAACTGTGTGTATAGAATAACTGTGTGTATAGGAATAACTGTGTGTAAGATAACTGTGTGTATGGAATAACTGTGTGTATAGAATAACTGTGTGTATAGAATAACTGTGTCTGTATAGAATAACTGTCTGTATGGAATAACTGTGTGTATAGAATAACTGTGTTAGATAACTGTGTAAGAATAACTGTGGTATGGAATAACTGTTATATGGAATAACTGTGTGTATAGAATAACTGTTGTATAGAATAACTGTGTGTATGGAATAACTGTCTGTATAGAATAACTGTCTGTATAGAATAACTGTGTGTTAGAATAACTGTCTGTATAGAATAACTGTGTGTATAGAATAACTGTGTGTATAGAATAGCTGTCTGTATAGAATAACTGTGTGTATGGAATAACTGTGTGTATAGAATAACTATCTGTATGGAATAACTGTCTGTATAGAATAACTGTGTGTATAGAATAACTGTCTGTATAGAATAACTTCTGTATAGAATAACTGTGTATAGAATAACTGTGTGTATAGAATAACTGTTGTTAGATATACTGTGTGTATAGAATTAAACTGTCTGTATAGAATAACTGTGTGTATAGAATAACTGTCTGTATAGAATAACTTCTGTATAGAACTGTGTGTATAGAATAACTGTGTGTATAGAATAACTGTGTGTATAGAATAACTGTGTGTATAGAATAACTGTTGTATAGAATAACTATCTGTATAGAATAACTGTGTGTATAGAATAACTGTTGTATAGAATAACTTGTATAGAATAACTGTGTGTATAGAATAACTGTGTGTATAGAATAACTGTCTGTGATAGAATAACTGTTGTATAGAATAACTGTGTGTATAGAATAACTGTGTGTATAGAATAACTGTCTGTATAGAATAACTGTGTGTATGAATAACTGTGTGTATAGAATAATACTGTATGAATAACTGTCTGTATAGAATAACTGTCTGTATAGAATAACTTGTATGATCTGTTTAAGAATAACTGTGTGTATAGAATAACTGTCTGTATGGAATAACTGTGTGTATAGAATAACTGTGTGTATAGAATAACTGTCTGTATGAATAACTGTGTGTATAGAATAACTGTGTGTTAATGAGAATAACTGTGTGTATAGAATAAAGAAACTGTGTGTATAGAATAACTGTGTGTATAGAATAACTGTCTGTATAGAATAACTGTGTGTAATAATTTATAATAACTTCTGTATAGAATAACTGTCTGTATAGAATAACTTCTGTATAGAATAACTGTGTGTATAGAATAACTATCTGTATGGAATAACTGTGTGTATGGAATAACTGTGGTATAGAATAACTGTCTGTATAGAATAACTTCCTGTATAGAATAACTGTCTGTAATGGAATAACTGTCTGTATGGAATAACTGTGTGTATAGAATAACTGTGTGTATGGAATAACTGTGGTTGATAATAGAATAACTGTTGTATGAATAACTCTGTATAGATATAATGTCTGTATGAATAACTGTGTGTATAGAATAACTGTCTGTAATTAGAATAACTGTGTATGAATAACTGTGTGTATAGAATAACTGTCTGTATAGAATAACTGTGTGTATAGAATAACTGTGTGTATAGAATAACTGTCGTATAGAATAACTGTTGTATAGAATAACTATCTGTATAGAATAACTGTTGTATAGAATAACTGTGTGTATAGAATAACTGTCTGTATAGAATAACTATCTGTATAGAATAACTGTGGTATAGAATAACTGTGTGTATAGAATAACTGTCTGTATAGAATAACTGTGTGTATGAATAACTGTCTAGTATAGAATAACTGTGTGTATGGAATAACTGTCTGTATAGAATAACTGTGTGTATGGAATAACTATCTGTATAGAATAACTGTGTGTATAGAATAACTCTCTGTATAGAATAACTGTGTGTATAGAATAACTGTGTGTATAGAATAACTGTGTGTATAGAATAACTGTCTGTATGGAATAACTGTGTGTATGAGATAACTGTGTGTATGGAATAACTGTGTGTATAGAATAACTGTCTGTATAGAATAACTGTCTGTATAGAATAACTGTGTGATAGAATAACTGTCTGTATAAAATAACTCTCTGTATAGAATAACTGTGTGTATAGAATAACTGTCTGTATGGAATAACTGTCTGTATGGAATAACTGTCTGTATGGAATAACTGTCTGTATGGAATAACTGTCTGTATGGAATAACTTCTGTATGGAATAACTGTCTGACAGCCACTCTTGCCCTCTTCTTCCTGTTTACAGTGAAAGTGTACGTGTCTATTTTCACCTCTCTCGCTATTTCTCTCTCTCTCTCTTCTCTTTCTTTCTATCTCTCTCCGTCTCTGTGTCTCTCTCTGTCTCTCTGTCTGCCTGACTGTCTGTCTGTCTGTCTGTCGTCTCTCTTCATTCTCTCTCTCTCTCTCTCTCTCTCTCTCTCTCTCGCTCACTCACTCTCTGTCTCTCTCTGTCACTCTCTTCACTCTCTCTCATTCTCTCTCTCTCTCTCTCTCTGTCTATCTCTCTCTGTCTCTCTCTCTTCACTTTCCCGCCCCCCTCTCTCTCTCTCGTAATTTGGACAAAGAAGAAATGATAGAAAAAAATGTTTCCACATACTGTCCCAGATGTTCCCCATCTCTCCGCTCTCTGTGGACTCAGGTCTCTGGTTTCTCTGGAATTTCTGGTCTCTCTGGTCGCTTTGGACTCTTTGGTCTCTTTGGACTCTCTGGTCTCTTTGGACTATCTGGTCTCTTTGGACTCTCTGGTCTCTTTGGACTATCTGATCTCTTTGGTCTCTCTGGTCTCTTTGGACTATCTGGTCTCTTTGGACTATCTGGTCTCTTTGGACTCTCTGGTCTCTTTGTTCTCTTTGGACTATCTGGTCTCTTTGTCTCTCTGGTCTCTTTGGTCTCTTTGGACTCTTTGGTCTCTTTGGACTATCTGGTCTCTTTGGTCTCTTTGGACTATCTGGTCTCTTTGGACTATCTGGTCTCTTTGGTCTCTTTGGACTATCTGGTCTCTTTGGACTATCTGGTCTCTTTGGTCTATCTGGTCTCTTTGGTCTCTTTGGACTATCTGGTCTCTTTGGACTCTCTGGTCTCTTTGGACTATCTGGTCTCTTTGGTCTCTTTGGACTCTCTGGTCTCTTTGGACTATCTGGTCTCTTTGGTCTCTTTGGACTATCTGGTCTCTTTGGACTATCTGGTCTCTTTGGACTATCTGGTCTCTTTGGTCTCTTTGGATTATCTGGTCTCTTTGGACTCTTTGGATTATCTGGTCTCTTTGGACTCTCTGGTCTCTTTGGACTATCTGGTCTCTTTGGACTCTTTGGACTATCTGGTCTCTTTGGACTATCTGGTCTCTTTGGTTTCTTTGGACTATCTGGTCTCTTTGGTCTCTTTGGACTATCTGGTCTCTTTGGACTGTCTGGTCTCTTTGGTCTCTTTGGACTGTCTGGTCTCTTTGGTCTCTTTGGACTATCTGGTCTCTTTGGTCTCTTTGGTCTCTTTGGATTCTCTGGTCTCTTTGGTCTCTTTGGACTATCTGGTCTCTTTGGATTCTCTGGTCTCTTTGGTTTCTTTGGACTATCTGGTCTCTTTGGTCTCTTTGGTCTCTTTGGTCTCTTTGGACTATCTGGTCTCTTTGGACTCTCTGGTCTCTTTGGTCTCTGTTGACTCTGGTCTCTGTGGACTCTCTGGTCTCTTTGGACTCTTGTCTCTGTGGACTCTCTGGTCTATGTGGACTTTTGTCTCTGTGGACTCTCTGGTCTCTGTGGACTCTCTGGTCTCTTTGGCCTCTCTGGTCTCTGTGGCCTCTCTGGTCTCTTTGGCCTCTCTGGTCTCTGGTCTCTGTGGACTGTCTGGTCTCTGTGGACTCTCTGGTCTCTTTGGCCTCTCTGGTATCTGGTCTCTGTGGACTCTCTGGTCTCTGTGGACTCTCTGGTCTCTCTGGACTCTCTGGTCTCTTTGGCCTCTCTGGTCTCTGGTCTCTGTGGACTGTCTGACCTTTCTGGTCTCTCTGGTCCTGTCAAATACTGAAATAAACAGATCAAAACGACACAACACGACACACATACAGTATACCACAATACATCACAATAAAACACAACACAACACATATACAGTACACCACAATACATCACAATAAACACAAACACACATACAGTACACCACAATACATCACAATAAAACACAACACACACACACACAGTACACCACAACACATCACAATAAAGCACAACACAACACACACACAGTACACCACAACACATCACAATAAAACACAACACAACACACACACAGTACACCACAATACATCAAAATAAAACACAACACAACACACATACAGTACACCACAATATATCACAATAAAACACAACACAACACACATACAGTACACCACAACACATCACAATAAAACACAACACAACACACGTACAGTACACCACAATACATCACAATAAAACACAACACACACACAGTACACCACAACACATCAAATAAAACACAACACAACACACACACAGTACACCACAACACATCAAATAAAACACAACACGACACACACACAGTACACACAACACATCAAATAAAACACAACACGACACACACACAGTACACACAACACATCAAATAAAACACAACACGACACACACACAGTACACCACAATACATCACAATAAAACACAACACACATACAGTACACCACAATACATCAAAATAAAACACAACACAACACACACCAGTACACCACAATACATCACAATAAAACACAACACAACACACACACAGTACACCACAATACATCACAGTAAAACACAACACAACACACACACACAGTACACCACAACACATCAAATAAAACACAACACGACACACACACAGTACACCACAATACATCACAATAAAACACAACACAACACACACACAGTACACCACAATACATCACAATAAAACACACACAAACACACACCAGTACACCACAATACATCAAATAAAACACAACACAACACACACACAGTACACCACAACACATCAAAATAAAACACAACATAACACACATACAGTAACCACAATACATCACAATAAAACACAACATAACACACACACAGTACACCACAATACATCACAATAAAACACAGGATGTTCTCCATAAACACGGCAACCAACAGATGATGGAGGGCATGTGTGTCTGCAGCAGCTCTGGTGTGGCCCAAACAGCGAGTGAGTCTCGTTGAACGGTTTCAGTTTTGCCAGGGCTGTTGTTGTTTCAGCACGTCAGTTTGCATGTTCAGCAAGTGAAGCTTTAACTTTGTGATAACCATCAACAGTCAGCAGTATGTTCAGCAAGTGAAGCTTTAACTTTGTGATAACCATCAACAGTCAGCAGTATGTTCAGCAAGTGAAGCTTTCACTGTGTGATAACCATCAACAGTCAGCAGCATGTTCAGCAAGTGAAGCTTTAACTTTGTGATAACCATCAACAGTCAGCAGTATGTTCAGCAAGTGAAGCTTTCACTGTGTGATAACCATCAACAATCAGCAGCGTGTTCAGCAAGTGAAGCTTTCACTGTGTGATAACCATCAACAGTCAGCAGCATGTTCAGCAAGTGAAGCTTTAACTGTGTGATAACCATCAACAGTCAGCAGCATGTTCAGCAAGTGAAGCTTTAACTGTGTGATAACCATCAACAGTCAGCAGCATGTTCAGCAAGTGAAGCTTTAACTGTGTGATAACCATCAACATCAGCAGTATACATGTATTCAGCAAGTGAAGCTTTAACTGTGTGATAACCATTAACAGTCAGCAGCATGTTCAGCAAGTGAAGCTTTAACTGTGTGATAACCATCAACAATCAGCAGCATTTTCAGCAAGTGAAGCTTTAACTGTGTGATAACCATCAACAGTCAGCAGCATGTTCAGCAAGTGAAGCTTTAACTGTGTGATAACCATCAACAGTCAGCAACATGTTCAGCAAGTGAAGCTTTCACTGTGTGATAACCATCAACAGTCAGCAGCAAACACGTCACTGTGTTCTGTGTTGATTTCTGATGACCCAGCTGTCAACACACATACACACACACACTGACTTATTTCAGCTGCTGTCCCTTGAAGTCAGTGTCGATGTTGT
>CM060307.1:116003944-116051444 GCA_030674185.1 Monoplex corrugatus | reverse complement strand
TCTCTTCTATCTTCATCTATCTATCTATCTCTCTATCTATCTCTTCTATCTATCTATCTATCTATCTATCTATCTATCTATCTATCTATCTATCTATCTATCTATCTATCTATCTATCTATATATCTAATCTATCTGATCTATCTATATATCTATCTATTATCTATCTATCTATCTATCTTCTTCCTATCTATTATTCTATCTATCTTCTAATCTACATCTATTATCTATGTTATCTATGTCTTTTCTATCATCTATCTATCATATTCTTTATTCATGATTATCATAATCTGATCTATTATCTCATATCATTGATTAATTGTTATCATAATGTAGTTTTCTATCTGTTACTATCTATCTATCTATTCATAATGTTTATCATAATGTGTTTGTCTATTCTCTTACATATCCACTTTATTTTTATCAGTAAATGTGTTGACGTTATTGTCTCTACATATCCACTTGATTAATGTTATCAGTAAATGTGTTGACGTATTCATCTCTACATATCCACTTAATTAATGTTATCAGTAGATGTGTTGACGTATTCATCTCTACATATCCACTTGATTAATTAATGTTATCAGTAAATGTGTTGACGTATTCATCTCTACATATCCACTTGATTAATTAATGTTATCAGTAAATGTGTTGATGTATTCATCTCTACATATCCACTTGATTAATTATGTTATCAGTAATGTGTTGACGTATTCTCTCTACATATCCACTTGATTAATTAATGTTATCAGTAAATGTGTTGAGTATTCATCTCTACATATCCACTTGATTAATGTTATCAGTAAATGTGTGTAGTATTCATCTCTACATATCCACTTGATTAATGTTATCAGTAGATTTTGACGTATTCATCTCTACATATCCACTTGATTAATTAATGTTATCAGTAAATGTGTTGACGTATTCATCTCTACATATCCACTTGATTTAATGTTATCAGTAGATGTGTTGACGTATTCATCTCTACATATCCACTTGATTAATGTTATCAGTAGATGTGTTGAGTATTCATCTCTACATATCCACTTGATTAATTAATGTTATCAGTAGATGTGTTGACGTATTCATCTCTACATATCCACTTATTAATGTTATCAGTAAATGTGTTGACGTATTCATCTCTACATATCCACTTGATTAATGTTATCAGTAGATGTGTTGACGTATTCATCTCTACATAATCCACTGATTAATTAATGTTATCAGTAGATGTGTTGACGTATTCATCTCTACATATCCACTTGATTAATTAATGTTATCAGTAGATGTGTTGACGTATTCATCTCTACATATCCACTTGATTAATTAATGTTATCAGTAGATGTTTGACGTATTCATCTTACATATCCACTTGATAATTCAATGTTGTATTCTGTAATGATATGTTATCATGATTGTTAATTCATCTCTACATATCCCTTGATAATTAATGTTATCAGTAATGTGTTAACGTATTCATCTCTACATATCCACTTGATTAAATGTTATCATAATGTGTTGCGTATTCATCTCTACATATCCACTTGATTAATAATGTTATCAGTAGATTGTTTAGTATTCATCTCTACATATCCATTATTAATGCTAATGTTATCAGTAGATGTGTTGAGTATTCATCTCTACATTCCACTTGATTATTTGTATCAGTAATGTGTTGACGTTTCATCTCTACATATCCATTAATAATGTTATCAGTAATGTGTTGACGTATTCATCTCTACATATCACTTGATTAGTATTAATTAATATTATTCATAGAATGTTGTGATTGATTCATCTCTAATATCCACTTATTAATTAATGTTACAGTGATGTGTTGAGTATTCATCTCTAATATCACTTGATTAATTGTTATCAGTAATGTGTTGACGTATTCATCTCTACATATCCACTTGAATTAATGTTTCAGTAGATGTGTTGATGTATTCATCTCTAATATTTTCATTGTTGATATTATTTATCATGATATGTTGTATGTGTTACATCTCTACTATCCACTTGATTAATGTTATCAGTAGATGTGTTGACGTATTCATCTCTACATATCCACTTGATTTAATGTTTCAGTAGATGTGTTGACGTATTATCTCTACATATCCACTTGATAATTATGTTATCAGTAGATGTGTTGACGTATTCATCTCTACATATCCACTATTATAATGTTATCAGTAAATGTGTTGAGTATTCATCTCTACATATCCCTTGATTAATGTTATCAGTAATGTGTTGACGTATTCATCCTATATCCACTTGATTAATGTTATCAGTAAATGTGTGATGTATTCATCTCTACATATCCACTTGATTAATGTTATCAGTAATTGTTGATTATTCATCTCTACATATCACTTGATTAATTAATGTTATCAGTAAATGTGTTGACTATTCATCTCTACTATCCACTTGATTAATGTTATCAGTAGATGTGTTGACGTATTCTCTCTACATATCCACTGATTAATGTTGTCTAGATTTTTGACGTATTCATCTTACATATCCACTTGATTAATTAATGTTATCAGTAATGTGTGCTTAATTAATTAATGTTATCAGTAGATGTGTTGACGTATTCATCTCTACATATCCACTTGATTAATTAATGTTATCAGTAGATGAGTTGATGTATTCATCTCTACATATACACTTGATTATTTCATGTTATCAGTAGATGTGTTGACGTTTTCATCTCGACATATCCACTTGATTAATTAATGTTATAAGTAGTTGTGTTGACGTATTCATATCTACATATCCACTTGATCAATTAATGTTATCAGTAGATGTGTTGACGTATTCATCTCTACATATCCACTTGATTAATTAATGTTATCAGTAGATGTGTTGACGTATTCATCTCTACATATCCACTTCATTAATTAATGTTATCAGTTGATGTGTTGAGATATTCATCTCTATATTTCCACTTGATTAATTAATGTTATCAGTAAATGTGTTGACGTATTCATCTCTACATATCCACTTGAATAATGTTATCAGTGAATGTGTTGATGTATTCATCTCTACATATCCACTTGATTAATGTTATCAGTAGATGTGTTGACGTATTCATCTCTACATATCTACTTGATTAATTAATGTTATCAGTAAATGTGTTGACTATTCATCTCTACCTATCCACTTGATTAATGTTAGCAGTAGATGTGTTGACGTATTCAACTCTACATATCCACTAGATTAATGTTGTCAGTAGATGTGTTGACGTATTCATCTCTACATATCCACTTGATTAATGTTATCAGTAGATGTGTTGACGTATTCGTCTCTACATATCCATTTGATTAGTTAATGTTATCAGTAAATGTGTTTTACATATTCATCTCTACATATCCACTTGATTAATGTTGTCAGTAGTTGTGTTGACGTATTCGTCTCTACATATCCACTTGATTAATTAATGTTATCAGTAGATGTGTTGACGTATTCATCTCTACATATCCACTTGATAAATTAATGTTATCAGTAAATGTGTTGATGTATTCATCTCTACATATCCACTTGATTAATGTTATCAGTAAATGTGTTGACGTATTCATCTCTACATATCGCCTTGATTAATGTTATCAGTAAATGTGTTGATGTATTCATCTCTACATATCCACTTAATTAATGTTATCAGTAGATGTGTTGTCGTATTTATCTCTACATATCCACTTGATTAATTAATGTTATCAGTAGATCTGTTGATGTATTCATCTCTACATATCCGCTGGATTAATTAATGTTATCAGTAGATGTGTTGACGTATTCATCTCTACATATCCACTTGATTAATTAATGTTATCAGTGAATGTGTTGACGTATTCATCTCTACATATCCACTTGATTAATTAATGTTATCAGTAGATGTGTTGACGTATGCATCTCTACATATCCACTTGATTAATTAATGTTATCAGTAGATGTATTGACGTATTCATCTCTACATATCCACTTGATTAATGTTAATGCTACTAATTTTGAAGAACAAGGTCTCCCAACAGTGTAAAAATCGCTACTCACAGTTCCGTAGCTTTCGATGGCGTTCTCGCCATCTTCGTCAGCGCTCTAATGCTGTCTGCGTGAATCTCTACTCAGATCTCGCGAACATGGGATGAACCCAGTTCACGAGATCGAATCAGAGAATGGTACACCGGGGGCAGGGTGTAACGGCCCCGGTCCCTGTTGAGCGGGGGGTTGGTGGCTGCGATGTAGATGGCCTCCTTGACTCCTCGCTGGAACCACTTATTTTCTCTGTCCAGGATGTTGACATTGTCCGCACTGAATTGATGTTTTTCAGCGTGTAGGTGAGCTCCTACTGGAGAAGAGTCCCTCTTGTGTTCTGTTAGTCTCTTCTGAAGGGGGCGTTCAGTTTCACCGACATAATGTTGGTTACAGTCCTGGCAGTCTATTCTGTATATAATGCCAGCTTTGTCGAGTTTGCTGGTTTTGTCCTTGGGGGTGACCAGCTGGCTGCGTATGGTGTTGGAAGGTTTGGAATGTACAGCCACCCCCAGTTTTCTGATCTTTCTGGACAGAGCGTCACTCACACCTCCTACGTATGGGATGGTGATGTGTCCCTTGCGCTGGTGTTGTTTCACTGGCTGTTGGGATGCGGTGTTGGATTTCCTGCCTCCCGGGCTGTTCCAGGCCCACTTTTTGTAGCCCGAGATGGTGAGCACTTTTTTCAGGTGGTTTGTCTCCTTGTCTTTTGCCTCTTGGGTACTGCATATGGTGTTAGCTCTGTGGGTAAGGGTTCGAATCACTCCCAGTTTGTGTTCAAGGGGCTGGTGGCTGTCGAACTGTAAATATTGGTCCGTATGAGTTGGTTTACGGTAGACCGAGAAGGATAGAATGCCATCAGTTCTGGTGATGAGGGTGTCCAGCATGGCTATGGAGTTGTTCTGTTCCACTTCCCTCGTGAATTTGATGGCTGGGTGTTGGTTGTTCAGATGTTCTGTGAACTGTTCGACCAGTTGCTGGGGGAGGATAGTCATGGTGTCGTCTACGTAGCGCCCCCAGTATCGTGGTGGGGAGTGGAAAGAAGCCAATGCTTTCTCTTCAAAAACCTCCATGAACAGGTTGGCTACTATTGGGCTTACTGGGGAGCCCATGGCTGCTCCTTCTTTTTGTTGGTAGAATTCACCTTGGAAGGTGAAGTAGGTGGTGGTGAGGCAGCAGGACAAGAGTTCACATACGTCGTCCACTGTGAGAGATGTACGTTGGTGGAGGGTTTGGTCGTTTTGTAACCTTCGGCGTATGATCTCTATGCTTTCTTTCACTGGTACGCTGGTAAATAGGGCAGAGACATCATATGACACAAGGAGTTCATCATGAGCGAGGGTGTAGTTACTCAGTTTTTCCACTAGGTCAGCACTGTTGTGGATGTGATGATCTGTGTGTCCTACGAGAGGTGATAGGATGTCCGCCACAAATCTAGCCGTCTCATACATGATGGAACCTCTGGATGCGACTATGGGACGGAGGGGGACTTCTTTCTTGTGGACTTTGGGTAGACCATAGAACTTGGGGACGTCGGACACAGTTGGGTATAATTTCCTGTACTGTTCTAATGACAGGCGGTCCGTCTCTTTCAGGCGTTTCAGTGTGTCTTTCAGTTTGTTGGAAAACTTGGAAGTAGGATCTTTCTTGAGGCGTTCATATGTTGTAGTATCTTCCAGAAGTTTGCTTGCCTTCTCATAGTACATGGGTCTAGGCATGATGACTGTGGCACGACCTTTGTCAGCTGGTAGGATCATCGTGGCGTGTTCGTTCTTTAAATCCGCCAGAGCCCGTCTTTGGTCCTGTGTTAAGTTGGATTTCGGTAGTTTGGCCTGTTTCATGATTCTGACACAGTCTGATCTTAAGTGTGTGGCTTCTTCTGAATTAGGGCCAATATACCTGCAAGCTGTTTCAATGCTTGTGATGAGGTCTACCACTGGAAGCTTGTTAGGGGCTACGGCGAAATTTAGTCCTTTCTCTAGTACTTCCTGTTCAGGTTTAGTGAGTTGGCGATCTGATAGATTGATCACCCACCTCTCTTTGGTCTTTCTTTTTGTTTCTTCCGGTACAGGTGTAATCTCGCTTTTGTCATTCTGTTGTCTCCTGTTGTTTTTTGGTGCTAGAAGTTCGAATTTCTTTCGATGGCGTTGGCGTACTTTGTCCCATTCTATTCGTCGTGTGTTGTTTAGCCACTCTTTGATTTCGGAGAGCATAGCATCTGGTAGTGTGCTAGAGCTCAGTCTTTCCTCGAGGTCTTGGATTTTCCCTTCCAGACAAGTGATGCGGGTGTTGATTTGCTTGATGCGTTCGTTCATGAGTGCTCGTTGTGCCTGATTGATGATATTATTTGCTGCTGTTCCTTTCATCGAAGTTTTGATTTTTAGGCTGGTGGGAAAGACGCCGTGATGTTTGCAGTGCAGTGTGAAGTGTAGATGGTTCCTGAACTTCGCTAGGGAGCGGTGTAATTTCTCTGATTCACGAAAGGTAGTGATGATCGTCCGATCGTAATCGCGAATGAGACGTAGGGGAAGTTTCAACAGTTGGGGGGTAGACATAATGCTACTAATTTTGAAGAACAAGGTCTCCCAATGTTATCAGTAGATGTGTTGACGTATTCATCTCTATATATCCACTTGATTAATTAACGATATCAGTAAATGTGTTGACGTATTCATCTCTACATATCCACTTGATTAATGTTATCAGTAAATGTGTTGACGTATTCTTCTCTTCATATCCATTTGATTAAAGTTATTAGTAAATGTGTTGATGTATTCATCTCTACATATCCACTTAATTAATGTTATCAGTAGATGTGTTGTCGTATTCATCTCTACATATCCACTTGATTAATTAATGTTATCAGTAGATCTGTTGATGTATTCATCTCTACATATCCGCTTGATTAATTAATGTTATCAGTAGATGTGTTGAGGTATTCATTTCTACATATCCACTTGATTAATTAATGTTATCAGTGAATGTGGTGACGCATTCATCTCTACATATCCACTTGATTAATTAATGTTATCAGTAGATGTGTTGATGTATTCATCTCTACATATCCACTTGATTAATGTTATCAGTAGATGTGTTGACGTATTCATCTCTACATATCCACTTGATTAATGTTATCAGTACATATGTTGACGTATTCATCTGTACACATCCACTTGATTAATGTTATCAGTAGATGTGTTGACGTATTCATTTCTACATATCCTCTTGATTACTTAATGTTTTCAGTAAATGTTTTGACGTATTAATCTCTACATATCCACTTGATTAATGTTATCAGTAGATGTGTTGACGTATTCAACTCTACATATCCACTTGATTCAAGTTATCAGTAGTTGTGTTGATGTATTCATCTCTACATATCCACTTGTTTAATGTTATCAGTAGATGTGTTGACGTATTCATCTCTACATATCCAAGTGATTAGTTAATGTTATCAGTATTTGTGTTGATGTATTCATCTCTACATATCCTCTTGATTAATTAATGTTATCAGTAAATGTGTTGACGTATTCGTCTCTACATATCCACAAGAATAATGTTATCAGTAGATGTGTTGACGTATTCATCTCTACATATCCACTTGATTAATTTATGTTATCAGTAGATGTGTTGATGTATTCATCTCTACATATCCACTTGATTAATTAATGTTATCAGTAGATGTGTTGACGTATTCATCTCTACATATCCACTTGATTAATAAATTTTATCAGTAGATGTGTTGATGTATTCATCTCTACATATCCACTTGATTAATTAATGTTATCAGTAGATGTGTTGACATATTCATTTCTACATATCCACTTGATTAATTAATGTTATCAGTAGATTTGTTGATGTATTCATCTCTACATATCCACTTGATTATTTAATGTTATCAGTAGATCTGTTGACGTATTCATCTCGACATATCCACTTGATTAATTAATGTTATAAGTAGATGTATTGATGTATTCATCTCTACATATCCACTTGATTAATTAATGTTACCAGTAGATGTGTTGACGTATTCATCTCTACATATCCACTTCATTAATTAATGTTTTCAGTAGATGTGTTGAGGTATTCATCTCTATATTTCCACTTGATTAATTAATGTTTTCAGTAGATGTGTTGACGTATTCATCTCTACATATCCACTTGAATAATGTTATCAGTAGATGTTTTGACGTATTCATATCTACATATCCACTTGATTAATTAATGTTATCAGTAGATGTGTTGACGTATTTATCTCTACATATCCACTTGATTAATGTTATCAGTAGATGTGTTGATGTATTCATCTCTACATATCCACTTGATTAATGTTATCAGTGAATGTGTTGACGTATTCATCTCTACATATCCACTTGATTAATGTTATCAGTAAATGTGTTGACGTATTCATCTCTACATCTCCACATGATTAATTAATGTTATCAGTGAATGTGTTGATGTGTTCATCTCTACATATCCACTTGATTAATTAATGTTATCAGTAGATGTGTTGACGTATTCATAATGTTATCAGTGAATGTGTTGACGTATATCATAATGTTTATTAGTCAATGTGTTGACCTATTCATAATGTTATCAGTCAATGTGTTGACGTATTCATAATGTTATTAGTCAATGTGTTGACGAATTCATAAGTTATCAGTGAATGTTGTTGACATATTCATCTCTACATATCCATGTTGATTAATGTTATCAGTAGATGTGTTGATGTATTCGTCTCTACATATCCACTTGATTAATTAATGTTATCAGTAGATGTGTTGACGTATTCATCTCTACATATCCACTTGATTAATGTTATCAGTAAATGTGTTGACGCATTCATCTTTACATATCCACTTGATTAATGTTATCAGTAGAATGTGTTGATGTATTCATCTCTACATATTCACTTGATTAATGTTATCAGTAGATGTGTTGATTATTGATCTCTACCTATCCACTTGATTAATGTTATCAGTACATGTGTTGATGTATTCATCTCTACATATCCACTTGATTAATTAATGTTATCAGTAAATGTGTTGACGTAATCATCACTATATATCCACTTGATTAATTAATGTTATCAGTAGATGTGTTGACGTATTCATCTCTACATATCCACTTGATTAATTAATGTTATCAGTAGATGTGTTGATGTATTCATCTCGACATATCCACTTGATTAATGTTATCAGTAGATGTGTTGACGTATTCATCTGTACATATCCACTTGATTAATTAATGTCATCAGTAGATGTGTTGACGTATTCATCTCTACATATCCACTTGATTAATGTTATCAGTAGATGTGTTGACGTATTCATCTGTACATATCCACTTTCAATATGTGTTGACGTATTCATAATTATCAGTCATGTTTGACTATTCATAATGTTATCAGTAATTGTGTTGACGTATCATAATTGTTGTCATCTAAATGTGTTCACGTATTATATGTTATCAGTCAATGTGTGTTGACGTATTCATAATGTATCAGTCATTGTGTTGACGTATTCAAATGTTATCAGTATTGTTGTTGAGTTTCATAATGTTATCAGTCATGTGTTGACCTAATTCATAATGTTATCAGTAATGTGTTGACGTATTCATAATGTTTCAGTAAATGTGTTGACGTATTCATAATGTTATTAGTCAAGTGTGTTGACTATTCTATATTGTTATATGTCAATGTGTTGACGTATTCATAATGTTATTAGTCAATTGTTGACGTATTCATAATGTTTATCAGTGAATGTGTTGACGTATTCATAATGTTATTAGTCACATTTTGATTTCATAATGTTATAGTCAATGTGTTGAGTATTCATAATTATCATCATGTTGATAATTCAAAGTGATTATCAAAGTGTTGTTGACGTATTCATATGTTATCATGAATGTGTTCGTATTCATAATGTTATCAGTCAATGTGTTGTTTATATTTCAGTAGATGTTACTTCACAGTTCAAATGTGTGACGTATATTTATAATGGTTATAGTCAATGTGTTGACGTATTCATAATGTTATACATGTGTTGACGTATTCATAATGTTATCAGTCAATGTGTTGACGTATTCATAATGTTATATCATGTGTTGAGATTATTTAATGTTATTCAGTTAATGTTTTGACGTATTCATAATGTTATCAATCACAGTGTTGATGTATTCATAATGTTATCAGTAATGTGTTGACGTATTCATAATGTTATCATCAAATGTGATTAAGTTTCATAAGATTATAGAATGTGTTGACGTATTCATGATGTTATCAGTCAATGTTGACGTATTCATAATGTTATCAGTCAATGTGTTGACGTATTATATGTTATCAGTAATTGTGTCGTATTCATAATGTTATCAGTAATGTGTTTGACGTATCATAATATTTATCATAATAGTTTGATATTCAAATGTTATCAGTAATGTGTTGACGTATTCATAAAGTTTCATCAATGTGTTGACGTATTCATAATGTTATCAGTCAATGTGTTGACGTATTCATAATGTTATCAGTCAATGTGTTGACGTATTCATAATGTTATCAGTCAATGTGTTGACGTATTCATAATGTTATCAGTCAATGTGTGTTGACGTATTCATAATGTTATCAGTAAATGTGTTGACGTATTCATAATGTTATCAGTCAATGTGTTGATGTAATTCATAATGTTATCAGTCAATGTGTTGACGTATTCATAATGTTATCAGTCAATGTGTTGACGTATTCATATGTTATCAGTCAATGTGTTGACGTATTCATAATGTTATCAGTCAATGTGTTGACGTATTCATAATGTTATCAGTAATGTGTTGACGTATTCATAATGTTATCAGTCAATGTGTTGACGTATTCATAATGTTATCAGTCAATGTTGTTGACGTATTCTAATGTTATCAGTCAATGTGTTGACGTATTCATAATGTTATCAGTCAATGTGTTGACGTATTCATAATGTTATCAGTCAATGTGTTGACGTATTCATAATGTTATCAGTCAATGTGTTGACGTATTCATAATGTTATCAGTCAATGTGTGTTGACGTATTCATAATGTTATCAGTAAATGTGTTGATGTATTCATAATGTTATCAGTCAATGTGTTGATGTAATTATAATGTTATCAGTCAATGTGTTGACGTATTCATAATTTTATCAGTCAATGTGTTGACGTATTCATAATGTTATCAGTCAATGTGTTGACGCATTCATAATGTTATCAGTCAATGTGTTGACGTATTCATAATGTTATCAGTAAATGTGTTGACGTATTCATAATGTTATCAGTCAATGTGTTGATGATTCATAATGTTATCAGTCAATGTTTTGACGTATTCGTAATGTTATCAGTCATGTTTTGACGTATTCATAATGTTATCAGTCAATGTGTTGACGTATTCTAATGTTATCAGTCATTGTGTTGACATATTCATAATGTTATCAGTCAATGTGTTGATCGTATTCATAATGTTATCAGTAAATGTGTGTTGACGTATTCATCTTTACACATCATGTTGCCTCGGTCTACGTACTGTTTTCTTCTCTTGCTTGTTGAGTTGATGGTTGATTTGGTGCTTGCTTGCTTGCTTGCTTGCATGCTTACTTGCTTGCTTGCTTGCTTACTTGATTGCTTGCTTGCTTGCATACTTACTTGCTTGTTTGGCTTGCTTGCTTGCTTGCATGCTTACTTGCTTGCTTGCTTGCTTGCTTGCCAGCCTGCCTGCCTGCCTGCTTACTTGCTTGCTTACTTGCTTTCTTCCTTGCTTGCTTGCCAGCCTGCCTGCCAGCCTGCCTGTCTGCCTGCTTACTTGCTTGCTTACTTGCTTACTTCCTTGCTTGCTTGCTTGCTTGCCAACCTGCCTGCCTGCCTGCTTACTTGCTTGCTTACTTGCTTATTCCTTGCTTGCTTGCTTGCTTGCCAGCCTGCTGCCTGCCTGCCTGCCTGCCTGCCTGCGCTTGCTTGTTTGCTTGCTTGGACATGTGGTCGTTAAAACTGTGTATCGGATCTTACAACGATTATGATCAATAAAATGATACGATGGATGAGTAGCAGTTCTTGGCCTCATCACTATGTGGGATACAAGACGGATGTTGAAGCCACATGTTCTTCTGCAGACGCTGCATGGGAAGGAGTCCTGTGACCTTGGGTTCTGTTTCTGCTGGTCCCTGTTCTGTTGTATTACAGCTGTTGTGTGCTGTTCACATGTGACTGTGCCCTGTGTGCACTGCTGTCACCAGCTGTTGTGTGCTGTTCACATGTAACTGTGCCCTGTGTGCACTGCTGTCACCAGCTGTTGTGTGCTGTTCACATGTGACTGTGCCCTGTGTGCACTGCTGTCACCAGCTGTTGTGTGCTGTTCACATGTGACTGTGCCCTGTGTGCACTGCTGTCACCAGCTTACTGTGTTGTGGGCAATGTCTTCCCTGTTGGTGGTGTTGATGCCTGAGGTTGGCCTTCAGAGTGTCCTTGTATCACTTCAGTGGTCTTCCCTGGTCATGGTGTCCTTGTATCACTGTAGTGGTCTTCCCTGGTCACGGTGTCCTTGTATCACTTTAGTGGTCTTCCTTGGTCATGGTGTCCTTGTATCACTGTAGTGGTCTTCCCTGGTCACGGTGTCCTTGTATCACTTTAGTGGTCTTCCCTGGTCATGGTGTTCTTGTATCACTTTAGTGGTCTTCCCTGGTCATGGTGTCCTTGTATCACTTGTCCTTGTATCACTTTAGTGGTCTTCCCTGGTCATGGTGTCCTTGTATCACTTTAGTGGGTCTTCCCTGGTCATGGTGTCCTTGTATCACTTTAGTGGTCTTCCCTGGTCATGGTGTCCTTGTATCACTTTAGTGGTCTTCCCTGGTCATGGTGTCCTTGTATCACTTTAGTGGTCTTCCCTGGTCATGGTGTCCTTGTATCACTTTAGTGGTATTCCCTGGTCATGGTGTCCTTGTATCACTTTAGTGGTTTTCCCTGGTCATAATAATAATAATAATAATAATAATATATTTTATTTATATAGCGCAAAATCTTGATAAAATCAAATCTAAGCGCTGAGCGTATACATGCATACATACCTACATACATATGAGCGTATACATGCATACATACATGCATACATACTTACATACATAAATCTAAGCTGAGCGTATACATGCATACATACATACATACATAAATCTAAGCGTATACATACATACATACATACATACATACATACTACATACATACATACATACATACATACATACATACATACATACATACATACATATACATACATACATACATACATACGTACGTACGCACATGCATACATAATAATTACAAACAGTCACAGCACACATGGAAGGTACGGAGGGAGAGAAGTTTTAATTATAGTTTTAGACACTGGGGACTCAGTGTTATTTAATCCGTCTTTAATCCGTATCACTTTAGTGGTCTTCCTTGGTCATGGTGTCCTTGTATCAACTGTAGTGGTATTCCCTGGTCACGGTGTCCTTGCTTCAGCTCTCTGTACAGGAACATCTTTGGGATGTGGATGTCTTCCTTATGGACAATGTGTCTTGACCAAGGAAGCCACCGTTTGATGAATGGACACTCTGTATTTAGCCAGCCCAGCTTGTTAGAACTTGCAGATTGAACACTCGATGTTGTCACATGATGTTGGGGATCTTGTGTATTCATCTTTGATGGAAACATTCCAGCTGTTGAATGAGTCGTCAGTGGGTCGACCAGGTCTGACGTCATTACAACAGGACGCTTATAACAACTTTCATACAGCAATCTTCGTGACGACTCTGATGTCATGGCTGTGCCACAAGCTCCTGGTCAGGTTTCAAGGCAGCGTCAGCCTTAGAGATTCTGTGTGACCTTTGTATCGGTAGATATAGTGCTGCTCACTGTGTTGTCCAAGGAGCAGAATTTGTCTACACTCTTGATCAGCTGGTTATTGATAGCGATCTGAAGTGATGAAGCGCCAGAGGCTGAATGGTGCTGACTGAACCATAGCCTCCGTCTTGCTCAGGTTGACTGTAAAGCTAAGAGTTTGTAGACCGAAACAGAGTTGTCGGTGATGTGATGGATGTTCTCACAGGACTGTGCAGTTGGTTTGGCGTGGAGTTTCCTTTGTTGACGAGTTTTCCGTCTGAGTGGACCTCGATGTACACACTCCTGTCAATGGTCTGAATGCATCAATCAGCCCTATCACACAGAGGGTGGAGAAGAGTGCAGATGCCAGCATAAATCCTTGTTTCACTGCATTCTGCAATGGGAAGGGTTGGGATGTCTGCCCATCCTGGTGCCCCTGGCCAGCACAGCATTGTGAAAGGAAGCAATCAGCGAGACAATGTTGTGAGGACCAGCAAACTGTGGCTGTATCTCCCACAGGCCCTCCCTGTACATTGATGGACTAAATGGGAATATTAACGGAATCAATACAGTAAGACGGATTAAATAACACTGAGTCCCCAGTGTCTAAAACTATAATTAAAACTTCTCTCCCTCCGTACCTTCCATGTGTGCTGTGACTGTTTGGAAAACACGATGAGGTCCCACCACTGCCTGTCCTGTCCTGTCCTGTCCTGTCTGTCTGTCTGTCTGTTTGGCTGTCTGTCTGTCTGGCTGTTTGTCTGTCTGTCTGTCTGTTTGGCTGGCTGTCTGTTTGGCTGTCTGTTTGGCTGTCTGTCTGTCTGTTGGCTGGCTGTCTGTTTGTCTAATTGTCTGTCTGTCTATCTGTCTGTCTGTTTGGCTGGCTGTCTGTCTGTCTGTCTGTTTGTCTGTTGTCTGTCTGTCTGTCTAATTGTCTGTCTGTCTGGTTGTCTGTCTGTCTGTCTGTCTGTGTGTTTGTCTGTCTGTCTTGTCTGTAATTGTCTGTCTGTCATTGTCGATTGTCTGCTAGTCTGTCTGTCTGATGTGTCTGTCTGTCTGTCCTGTTTGTCTGTCTGTCTGATTGTCTGTCTGTCTGATTGTCTGTCTGTCTGATTGTCTGTCTGATTGTCTGTCTCTCTGTCTCTCTGTCTGTTTGGCTGGCTGTCTGTCTGATTGTCTGTCTGATTGTCTCTGTCTGTCTGTCGATTTTCTGTCTGTCTGATTTTCTGTCTATCTGATTGTCAGTCTGTCTGATTGTCTGTCTGTCCGTCTGTTTGGCTGGCTGTTTGTCTGTCTGTCTGTCTGATTGTCTGTCTGTCTGTCTGATTGTCTGTCTGTCTGTCTGTTTGGCTGGCTGTTTGTCTGATTGTCTGTCTGTCTGATTGTCTGTCTGTCTGTTTGTCTGTCTGTCTGTCTGTTTGTCTGTTTGTTTGTCTGTCTGTCTGCTTGTCTGTTTGTTTGTCTGTCTGTCTGTCTGTTTGGCTGTTTGTTTGTCGGTCTGTCGATCTGTCTGTCTGTCTGTCTGTCTGTCTGTCTGTCCTGTCTGTCTGTTTGGCTGTTTGTTTGTCTGTCTGTCTGTCTGTTTGTTTGTCGGTCTGTCGGTCTGTCTGTCTGTCTGTCTGTCTGTCTGGTCTGTCTGTCTGTTTGGCTGTTTGTTTGTTTGTCAGTCTGTCGGTCTGTCTGTCTGTCTGTCTGTTTGTCTGCATGTTTCTTTGTCTGTTCGTTTTCTGTCTATCTGAACTCGTGTATTTCTATGTGGTGATTGTTGTTGTTGTTGTTGTTGTTGTATTTTGAATGTGCACATTTCAGAGAACAGAAGATGTATAGTGCTGTATGGTGTGTGCTTCCTTCCAAACGCTCTCTCTCTCTCTCTCTCTCTCTCTCTCTCTCTCTCTCTCTCTCTCTCTCTCCTCTCTCTCTCTCTCGCCCTCCCTCTCTCTTTCCGCCTCCCTCTCCCCCCTCTCTCTCTCCAGTAACGGTAACTTGTAACATCATTTATTAGTGATAACTTGTAACATCATTCAGTGACGGTTACTTATAACGTTATTTTGTAACGGTAGCTTGTAACATCATTTGGTAACGGGAATATGTAATACGATCATTTAGTAATGAAAACTTGTAATATGATTTAGTGACAGTAACTTGTAACATGATTTAGCAGTGGTTGCTTGTAACATGATTTAGTGACAGTAGCTTGTAACATGATTTAGTGACGGTAGCTTGTAACATGATTTAGTGACAGTAGCTTGTAACATGATTTACTGACGGCAGGTTGTGACATGATTTAGTGACGGTAGCTTGTAACATGATTTAGTGACGGTAGGTTGTGACATGATTTAGTGACGGCAGGTTGTGACATGATTTAGTGACGGTAGCTTGTAACATGATTTAGTGACGGCAGGTTGTGACATGATTTAGTGACGGTAGCTTGTAACATGATTTAGTGACGGTAGGTTGTGACATGATTTAGTGACGGCAGGTTGTGACATGATTTAGTGACGGTAGCTTGTAACATGATTTAGTGACGGCAGGTTGTGACATGATTTAGTGACGGTAGCTTGTAACATGATTTAGTGACGGTAGGTTGTGACATGATTTAGTGACGGTAGCTTGTAACATGATTTACTGACGGTAACTTGTAACATGATTTAGTGACGGTAGGTTGTGACATGATTTAGTGACGGTAGCTTGTAACATGATTTACTGACGGTAACTTGTAACATGATTTAGTGACGGTAGGTTGTGACATGATTTAGTGACGGCAACTTGTAACATGATTTAGTCACGGTTACTTGTAACATGATTTAGTGACGGTAACTTGTAACGATTTAGTGACGGTAATTTGTAACATGATTTACTGACGGTAACTTGTAGCATGATTTAGTCACGGTAACTTGTAACATGATTTAATAAAGCAACTTGTAACATGATTTACTGACGGTAACTTGTAACATGAATTAGCGTCGGTAACTTGTAACATGATTACTGACGGTAACTTGTAACATGAATTAGCGTCGGTAACTTGTAACATGATTTACTGACGGTAACTTGTAACATGATTTACTGACGGTAACGAAGACTCTGTGTGCCAACAGTGGCGCTGAGTCCATTAAGCAGAACTAACGTTTTGTTCAGTCCATCACGGTCCAGGGGCCTCACGGACGGGGTCAAGGTCAGCCACAGAGTAAAAAAAACTATCTGTATGGGCCCTTCACAGCGCGCCAAACATTGCACTGGCTGGACATAAACCTGACCACTTTGCTGTGGATTGTTCCTAAGGTGTGTATGTGTGTATGTATGTGTGTGTGTGTGGGGGGGGTGATATCGAAGAGGGAACACCTACAGTGGCCTGATAGCACTGAGGGGCGGGGGGTAATGATGGAGGCCACCAGGTACTGACTGATTGCTGCCACAATGTGTCCGTTTGTGTCCAGGCTGTAGTTTGCTGGTCATTGTTGTGATTACTCACTGTTTGTTCCGGTGACGTTCGACTGATGACCACCAGTGGTTTGGGCGCCAGTTGTTCATGGTCAGATGGTCCACAAAAGGTGACTAATGAAGTGGGGTCATGGGTCATTGTTCTGTCTCCACTCATGTTCTATGACGTATGTCGTGTCCCCTCTGGGACCTACACAGGGTCAGAAAGTGGAACATCTTTGTCCCCTGTGCTCTGTAGGTGGTAGCTTCTAATGTCAGTGTATAATGTCATTCCTATTTGTGGCATGTCTGTTGTTGTCAATACATAACACCAACCTTGTTTGTTCAATGTGATTGTGAAGATTGATTGTTGATGTCAATAATAACAATAATAATAATTGTAGTAATAGTAATAACAATAATAATAATAATAATAATCACATTTATAAGGCGCCAAATCTTTGTACAAGAATCAAACCAAATAGCTCTCACCAATCATCAAAGCAGTAAGCCAACAACGACCAAACGTCCAGGGCACACAGCACAGGTAAACTGGAGGGGGGGGGAGGACAGGAGGGTAGTGGGGTAAAAGAATGGTCAAGTAGAGGGGGAAATCATTGCTGGACAACGAGATGTGTCTTCAAGCTAGACTCCAAGGAAGACAGATATTGCGGACATGGGAAGACCCTAGACATGTGTTTTGTGGACAGACGGTGACGTAACATGGTCACTGTGTCAACAATGTCATGGTCACTATGTCAACAATGTCCTGGTCACTGTGTCAACAATGTCATGGTCACTATGTCAACAATGTCATGGTCACTATGTCAACAATGTCCTGGTCACTGTGTCAACAATGTCATGGTCACTGTGTCAACAATGTCATGGTCACTGTGTCAACAATGTCCTGGTCACTGTGTCAACAATGTCTGTCACTATGTCAACAATGTCATGGTCACTATGTCAACAATGTCCTGGTCACTGTGTCAACAATGTCATGGTCACTGTGTCAACAATGTCATGGTCACTGTGTCAACAATATCATGGTCACTGTGTCAACAATGTCTGGTCACTGTGTCAACAATGTCATGTCACTATGTCAACAATGTCATGGTCACTGTGTCACAATGTCCTGGTCATTGTGTCAACAATGCCATGGTCACTGTGTCAACAATGTCCTGGTCACTGTGTCATAAATGTCATGGTCACTGTGTCAACAATGTCATGGTCACTATGTCACAATGTCACTGTGTTAACAATGTCCTGGTCACTATGTCAACAATGTCATGGTCACTATCATTGTGTGAATGTTACTATGGCGGATAGTGTAGAACAGACTATAGCTCTGTGACAAACAGGTTTAACAGCACGATCCTTCATGGCACACATACTGTGTGTAAGCAAACTGTTCTGTGAAACTCAGCACAGGTGAACTCCACTGGTGACCTGCCAGCACAGGTGAACTCCACTGGTGACCTGCCAGCACAGGTGAACTGCACTGGTGACCTGCCAGCACAGGTGAACTGCACTGGTGACCTGCCAGCACAGGTGAACTGCCAAATCTGGGGCCACATTATGGTCAGTCAGTTGTGTACAACGCCATACAAACAGACCAGATCTGGGGTCACACCAGGGTCAGTCAGTTGTGTACAACGCCACACAAACAGACCAGATCTGGGGTCACACCAGGGTCAGTCAGTTGTGTACAACGCCACACAAACAGACCAAATCTGGGGTCACACCAGGATCAGTCAGTTGTGTACAACGCCACACAAACAGACCAAACCCTGGGGTCACATTAGGGTCAGTAAGTTGTTTACAACGCCACAGAAACAGACCAAACCCTGGGGTCACATTAGGGTCAGTCAGTTGTGTACAACGCCACACAAACAGACCAAACCCTGGGGTCACATTAGGGTCAGTAAGTTGTTTACAACGCCACACAAACAGACCAAATCTGGGGTCACACCAGGATCAGTCAGTTGTGTACAACGCCACACAAACAGACCAAAAGCTGGGGTCACATTAGGGTCAGTAAGTTGTTTACAACGCCACACAAACAGACCAAATCCGGGGTCACATTAGAGTCAGTAAGTTGTGTACAACACGACAGCAACAGGCCAAAAGCTAGGGTTAAATTAAGGTCAGTAAGTTGTGTACAATGCCACAGACACAGGCGAAAGGCTGGGGTCACGTTAGGGTCATTAAGTTGTTTACACCGCCACAGAAACAGACCAAACCCTGGGATCACATTAGGGTCAGTAAGTTGTAAACAACGCCACACAAACAGACCAAAAGCTGGGGTCACTTTAGGGTCAGTAAGTTGTTTACAACGCCACAGAAACAGACCAAACCCTGGGGTCACATTAGGGTCAGTAAGTTGTTTACAACGCCACACAAACAGACCAAAAGCTGTGGTCACATTAGGGTCAGTAAGTTGTTTACAATGCCACACAAACAGACCAAAAGCTGGGGTCACATTAGGGTCAGTAAGTTGTTTACAACGCCACACAAACAGACCAAACCCTGGGATCACTTTAGGAAGCAAGTATACCATGGCTGACGTACTCTTTGGGGGTCAAAAAGGGACCCCATGGGTTGGTTGAGGTCAGCCCGTGATGATGTCATCGTGTTGTTAGGTGACTAAGGCTCTGGGCATAAGCACAGACATCTATGGACATTACGCATCGACACACAGCTCTCAATGATTATTGTCTTCAAACTCTCTGTAAGCCAAACACAATGGAACCAACACAATCAGACATCTATGGACATTACTCATGGACAGGACACAATACGGAACTCTCAATACAGTCTTCAAACTCTCTGTAAGCTAAAGACATGACGAACATAATCACAAACATAATTTGTAGGCACGACCCATGGATAGGACAAGACACGGACCTCTCAACAGTCCCCAACCCTCTATGAACTAAATACACAACGTGACGAACCAACCCATTGAGAGAACAAGACCTGACCACTTAGCCATAGATTGGTACGAGGGGCAGACAACTAGCTTCCCATTGATCGCCACAAGAAGCTGAGCACTTTCTGTTAGGGCTTTGTGACAGCCATAAGCGGGTTGGGCATTAGGTGATAACGGTCAGATGGTGCAGTAGTTGTGGTGAATAATTGAGCAAGGTCATCTGTGTTTGCCCTCAGTGCACCGAGAGGCTCTGAATACTTCAGCACACTGTATCAGTTTCCAGTGGTTACATCGCGTATTACTTGCGTGAAATGCAAGTCCATAAGATGAAGTAGTCAAGCTGAACGGGGAAACGTAGTCTTGAAATTAGTGTGCTTATTGATTGTTAACCCACTTTCCTTCTCGAATGGGACAGTTATCTGACGGCTAAATGACGTTTAACGGACTGTGGACATTCTGGAGATGACATTCTCTCTATTGTGTAACTGGTGGAAATATACACATTATCAACTAAGTAGAAGACAGACAACAAGAAATCCAGGACAATAAACTACCGTTACAAGTCCAGGACATTTCATCAAATGCTGGACATGTTGAAATGTAACAGGAAGGTGAAGACATTCGATCAGTCACCTGAGGACCAGACATGTTAACTTATAATTGTTTGCAACTAAAGGTGAAAGTACAACTACACGCAATAGTATTTGTTGAAAAAATTGGTTATCATCATCATCAGTAGTAGTAGTAGTAGAAGTAGAAGTAGTAGTAGTAGTAGTAGTATCGTCAGTATTATTGTCATTCGTCGATGTTTTATAAAATTATCACATTATCAATTTTTGTTTGGTTTATAGTGAATATGGAAGGCTTGAATATCAACTTTCGAATACTGTGAACTGATACATGTATGTATGTATGTATGTATGTATGTATGTATGTATGTATGTATGTATGTATGTATGTATGTATGTATGTATCTATCTATCTATCTATTATCTATCTATCTATCTATCTATCTGTCTGTCTGTCTGTCTGTATGTATGTATGTATTCTATCTATCTGTCTGTCTGTCTGTCTATCTTTCTCTCTGCTTGTCTGTCTGTTTGATTGTCTGTGCATGTATGTATCTTTTTAATTAATTACAATATTTGTACGTATGTATGTATGTATGTATGTATGTATGTATGTATGTATGTATGTATGTATGTATGTATGTATGTATGCATGTGTGATAATGAGGAAACGAAGATAGCCTTAAACTTGAGTTCCCTTGTTTATTTTAGGAAGTGTCACCCATAATAATGACGTCATCGCTGATAGTCGTCATTTCCGCTTCGTTGATCTGGTGGTTGCTAGATAATTTAGCGAAAAGGAGCGACTTTAATCGTATCCTTTTTGGAGACAACATTTCAGGTAAATGTATAGTATTTTATCGATAAATAAATGGAATTTATAAATAGTTAAGATTTGAAATCATTGCGATGATTGTTGTTTTTTAAAGCTCCAAGGCAGCAATCACAACAATCTAAATTTCTAACATCTAGATCTAAATACATTTTGTCGTAGATCACAAAATATCGAGTTTCAATAAAAAAAAAAACATAAATAGATGAATGATTTAGAATTATTTCATAAAATTTAGAATTATTTCATAATATTTTGAAGTAGTGATGACCACTGCCATGGCTGTTGCCCTGGAATAAGTCATTCTGTTGATTTGTCGCCATGGCAGTGTGTACATTGTTGTCAAAGAAATTGTTGGGCGCCTCAAATATAAGCAGATCCTCTTAGAGATGAGATGAGAGGAGATGACGATGAATGATTAAATCGTTGAGACGTCCGATCCACCGGTTGCCTGCTTTAAGTCTGGAATGTGTGATGCATTGAGTCTGTCAATTTAGCACTGCTTCTCCGAATTCATAGGGTTCACAAAACCCACCTCATCTGCACCCCACAACATATGTATGTATGTATGTATCTATCTATCCATCTATCTGTCTCTCTCTATCTATCTATCTATCTATCCATCTATCTATCTATCTATCCATCTATCTATCTATCTATCTATCTATCTATATCTATCTTATCTATCTATCTATCCTTTCCTTCTTTCTGTCTATCTATCTATCTATCTTTCTATCTATCTATCTATCCGTCTGTCTGTCTGTCTGTCTATCTATCTGTCTATCTGTCTATTTATCTGTCTATCTATCTATCTATCTGTCTGTCTGTCTGTCTATCTGTCTATATATTTGTCTATCTATACATATGTCTGTCTGTCTGTCTATCTATCTATCTATCAATCAGTCTATCTACCTATCTATCCATCTATCTATCTATCTATCTATCTATCTATCCATCCATTTATCTATCTACCTATCTACCTATACACAGAGGTGTGTGTGTGTGTGTGTGTGTGTGTGTGTGTGTGTGTGTGTGTGTGTGTGTGTGTGTGTGTGTGTGTGTGTGTGTGTGTGTGTAGCTATTTCATCAACATTATGAAGAAAAGGAACTGTCGTGCCGACAGTGAGGGAAAAACAACAACAACAACATAAGACAAACAACTAACTAAAAAAACCAACTAACTAAGTAACAAACAACCAACTAACTACAAACCAATAACTAACAACAATAACTAACAAACCAACTAACTAAGTAACAAACCACTAACTAACTAACAAACCAACTAACTAACTAACAAAACAAACTAACTAACTAACAAACCAACTAACTAACTAACAAACCAACTAACTAACTAACAAACCAACCAACTAACTAACAAACCAACTAACTAACTAACAAACCAACAACTAACTAACAAACCAACAACTAACTAACTACAAACCAACAACTAACTAACTAACAAAACAAGCAACAAACTAACTAACAAACCAACCAACTAAACTAACTAACAAACCAACCAACTAACTAACTAACAAACCAACTAACTAACTAACAAACCAACCAACTAACTAACTACCAAACCAAACTAACTAACTAACAAACCAACCAACTAACTAACTACCAAACAACTAAACTAACTAACTAAACCAACCAACTAACTAACAAACCAACCAACTAACTAACTAACAAACCAACTAACAAAACCTACAACAAACAAACCAACTAACTAACTAACAAACCAATACTAACTAAACCTAATACCAAAACCAAACCAAACTAACTAACTAACAAACCAACTAACTAACTAACAAACCAACCAACTAACTAACAACCCTAACTAACTAACTAACTAACAAATAATAATAATAATAATAATTACAATATTTATATAGCGCAAAATCTTGATAAAATCAAATCTAAGCGCTGAAGCAGACACACACGCACGCACGCACGCACGCACACACACGCACGCACACACACACACACACCACACACACACACACACACACACACACACACACACACACATACACACACGCATGGCTATAAATGGGGAGAAAGAATAAAAGCAATAAAAGCAAGAATAAAACCAATGGAAAATTATAGAGAGCATAGCATATACAATTATATATTATAACCATGTGATTCCCCTCCGAGCGGAGACAGGCTGCAGAGGGGGGGGGGGGGTTGAGTGAGGTTAGGATTTTATGCGGAGGAGAAAAGGTGAGTTTTGAGAGCGGACTTGAAGGAGACAAAAGTAGGTTGCTGACGGACTGAGAGAGGAAGTTTGTTCCAGGAGAGTGGACCAGAAACAGAGAAGGCTCGTGGACCATAGGTATTGAGCTTAGTGCGTGGAAAGCGAAAAGTCAGAGGATCGGAGGCAGAGCGGAGGGTACGTGAGGGAACATAGATCTCAAGTAGGCTTGACAGGTAATCGGGGGCTGCGTTATTGAGGCTTTTGTAGCACATGGTTTCTAGTTTGTACTGTATGCGCTTTGATACAGGGAGCCAGTGAAGTTGTGCCAGGAGAGGAGATATGTGGTCAGCTTTTTTCTTTTTGAGTACAAGGCGTACAGCATTGTTTTGAATGCGCTGTAGGATGTGAATGGTGGAGGCAGGAAGACCAGACAGGAGTGAATTGCAATAGTCAATGCGAGACATTATGAAGGAGAGAACGAGTTTTGCAGTTGTTTCGACAGAGAGATACTTCCTGATCAGCCTTATACGATGGAAATGATAGTAGCAAGATCTGGCAGTTTGAGAAACAAAGTTGTTCATGGAGAGGGTAGAGTCAATGCAGACACCAAGGTTTTTAGCTGAATCAGAAATTGGGACTGATGTGTTACATAATGGGAGAGAAAGAGGAGGCAGCTGAGAAAGTTTCTGATGGGTGCCAATGAGGATAGCTTCTGTCTTGTCGTCATTAAGCTGAAGTTTGTTGAACGTCATCCAGTTCTTAATGTCCGAGTAACACTCAGTGGTGCGAGTCAACAGGCGCTGTATATTATCAGGTGAGTCACTGTCTTGAAGTTGGGTGTCATCAGCATAGAAGTGGTGTTTTATAGAGTGGGAGTTGATGATGGTGGACAGGGGGGAGGTGTAAAGAGTGAAAAGAACAGGGCCAAGGACAGATCCTTGTGGAACACCACAGGTCAGGTATGCAGGTTGAGAGTAAGTGCCATTGATGAGAACAGTTTGTTTTCTGTTTGATAAATACGAAGTGAAAAAGGAGAGAGCAATGTCAGAGATGCCAAAAGTATGATGAAGTCTAGAAAGGAGAATACCATGGTCAATGGTATCGAAGGCTGCAGACAGATCAAGGAGTGTGAGGAGGAGACTTTGCCAGTATCAATTGCAAGGAGGAGATTGTTGAGAATGTGTAGTAGGGCAGTTTCAGTGCTATGGCACTGGCGGTAGGCTGACTGGAAAGGATTGAGGAGATTGTTGGCAGACAGGTGAGAGTTCAGCTGGTTGAGGACGACTTTTTCAAGGAGTTTTGACAAGAAAGAGAGATTAGAGATAGGCCGGTAATTTTTCAGTTCATTTGGGTCTAAATTGTGTTTCTTGAGGAGAGGGTGAACAATAGCAGACTTGAAAGAATCTGGACAGTTCCAGTTTGAAGAGAAGTGTTGATGATGTCAGTGATGAATGGGAGGAGAGTAGGGAGACAGTCGGAGTAGAAAGAACCTGGAAGAGGATCCAGTTCGCAGGTTTTGAACGACATGGATCTGATTGTGTTGAAAATTTCTTCTTGTGAGACTGGGGTAAAAGTAGTAAGAGGTGTGCCAGAGAAGGAAGGGTCAGGTGGGCATGGTTGACAGGGTGTCCTGTCAAGCCTGTCACGAAGAGTTTGTATTTTGGTGTTGAAATAGTTGGAGAATACAGATGGGAGTTCTTCATTTGTATGTTTTGTTGGGAGAGGTAAATCTTTTCGTGTGCCAAGGAGATGATTCATGGTTGTAAAGAGTTCTTTTGAAGAAGAGGCATTCAGGATTTTGGTTTGGAAATAGCTTGTTTTTGCTGATGCAATGAGGGTGGATACTTTTGTTTTAGAGGCTTGGAAAAGTTGCCTGTGTACAGTGAGTTTGGATTTGCGCCAATGGCGCTCTGCTCTGCGGCGGGCACGTTTTGCACAGGCAATCTCATGAGTGAGCCAGGGGGTAGGGGGGCGGTCAGGTAAAAGACGGGTTGTGGCTGGAGCATGAGTGTCCAGAAGATGGTGGAGAGTAGTATAGAATTCATCGGCAAGGTTATGTGACTTTTCAGAAAGGAGGCGGGAGGCATCAGATGAAAATGTGGACGAGGTCGATAGATTTGAGATTGCGTCGAGTCACTGTGCGCATGGTACGGGAAGGAAGAGAAATGTCAGAGAACAGAGAATTGCAGAGTGGTCAGATGGAAGGGCTAAAGTTAGATGGGTAGAAAGAACTAAGCAGTTGTCAGTAGCGGAATTGTGGTGATCACGAGAAATGATCCAGTCAAGAATGTGACCTTTTTGATGGGTTGGTTCAGAAATGTGTTGAGTCATATTGTGATTGGACAGAGAGTTGATGATATTTCTTGTGTCATAACGGTGAGTGTTGTCATAGTGGACATTGATGTCACCTAGAATGATGAGATTTCCAGGTAAGAGGCAGTAGTGGTCAAGCAATTGGTCAAAGTCAGAGAGAAACGTGGATGTGGTGAGTTTGTTGGCAGAGCTAGGTGGGGGTCGATAGACACAGGAGAAGGTGATGGGGTGAGGGGTGGATTGGAAGGATACTTCAACGTGCTCGAAAGAAGGATGGGAGAAAGGCAGAGACTGCGAGAAAGATAGGCGGGAATGGAGTGAGTCGTTGTAGAGGATGGCGATACCGCCACCTCGGGATGAGCGATGGAAAGAAGCAAGCCTGTAACCACTCGGAGTGAGGCTAGCATGTATAGGTCGTGACCAAGGGGTTTAAGCCATGTCTCTGTGATAAAAGCAATGTCAACATGCTCATCTGCGATAAAATCAGCAATGACTTCGGCTTTGCCATCCTTGAATGTTGACTGAGCATTAAAAAGGCATAATTTTAGTTTATCACAGTCATATGGTGGTGGCCGGGGTGGCGACGAAGGCGGCACCGACGGGACAGAAGGTGAAGGCGGCACCGGCGGGACAGAAGGTGAAGGCGGCACCAGCGGGACAGAAGGTGAAGGCGGTACTAACCGGACAGAAGGCGAAGGCGAAGACGGCAGAGGAGGAGACGAAGTTTGCAGCAGCGAGGTCGAGGGCAGGGGCAGTGGAGGAGACGAAGAAGCAGGAGACGAAAAGTGCGTCGGGCAGGAGGCAGGTTGTGCCAAAGACGGTGGAGACGTCCACCACGACAGGATCGCGCAGTGCCAACTAACTAACTAACTAACAACTAACAACAACTAACTAACACAACACAACTAACCAACAACCAACCAACTAACTAACAAACCAACCAACTAACTAACTAACAAACCAACCAACTAACTACAACCAACCAACTAACTAACAAACCAATAACTAACTAACAAACCAACTAACTAACAAACCAACAACAATAACAACACAACTAACAAACACAAACAACTAACTAACTACACAAACCAACCAACTAACTAACAAACAACTAACTAACAACCAACCAACAACTAACAAAACCAATCAACTAACTAACTAACAAACCAAACTAACTAACTAACTAAACAAACCAACATAACTAACAAACCAACTAACTAACTAACAAATCAAAACAAACTAACAAACAATTAACTAACAAACCAACAACAAACTAACAAACTAACTAACTAACAAACTAACTAACACAAACTACTCAACTAACTAACAAACCAACTAACTAAACTAACAAACCAACTAACTAACAAACCAAACTAACAAACTTACAAACTAACTAACTAACTAACAAACTAACTAACACAAACTACTCAACTAACTAACTAACAAAACCAACTAACAAACCAATGACTAACTAACAAACCAACTAACTAACTAACAAACTAACTAACACAAACTACTCAACTAATACTAACAAACCAACTAACAACTAACAAACCAACTAACTAACTAACGAACCAACTAACTAACTAACAAACCAACTAACTAACAAACTAACAAACCAACTAACAAACCAACCAACAAACTAACAAACCAACTAACAAACTAACAAACCAACTAACGAACGAACAAACCAACTACTCAATAACCAACTAACTAACAAACCAACTAACCAACTAACTAACAAACCAACTAACTAACTAACCAACTAACAAACCAACTAACTAACAAACCAACTAACCAACTAACTAACAAACCAACTAACCAACTAACTAAAAAACCAACTAACCAACTAACTAACTAACAAACCAACTAACAAACCAACTAACAAACAAACTAATCATCTAACAAATTAATCAACTAACTAACCAACAAACCAACTAACCAACTAACAAACAAACTAATCAACTAACTAACAAACCAACTAACCAAACTAATCAAACTAAACTAACTAACAAACAACTAACAAACCAACAAACAAACTAATCAACTAACTAACTAACAAACCAACTAACCAACCAACAAACAAACTACTCAACTAATCAACTAACTAACAAACCAATTAATCAACTAACCAACTAACAAAACCAACTAATCAACTAACTAACTAACAAACCAACTAACCAACCAACAAACAAAACTACTCAACTAATCACTAACACTAACAAACCAACTAACAAACCAACTAACAAACCAACTAACCAACTAACAAACAAACTAATCAAATAACTAACAAACCAACTAACCAACTAACAAACCAACTAACCAACTAATCAACTAAAAACCAACTAATCAACTAACAAACCAACTACTCAACTAATCAACTTACAAACCCAACTAACCAACTAACAAACCAACAAATCAACTAACAAACCAACTAACAAACCAACTAATCAACTACCAACCAATAATCAACTAACAAATCAACTAACAAACCAACTAATCAACTAACAAACCAACTAACAACCCTTAATCAACTAACAAACCAACTAATCAACTAACAAACCAACTATCAACTAATCAACTTACAAACCACTAACAATAACAAACCAACAAATCAACTAACAACCAACTAACAAACCAACTAATCAACTACCAAACCAACTAATCAACTAACAAATCAACTAACAAACCAACTAATCAACTAACAAACCAACTAACAAACCATCTAATCAACTAACAAACCAACTAACAAACCAACTAATCAACTAACAAACCAACTAACAAACCAACTAATCAACTAACAAACCAACTAATCAACTAACAAATCAACTAACAAACCAACTAACAACTAACCAAGTAATCAATTAATCAACTAATCAAACTAACAAACCTACTAACCAACTAATCAACTAATTAACTGATCAACTAATCAACTAACCAACTAACCAACTGACCGACCACCAAAAATAAACTTCTTAAAATGATTACTATGGCGATGAATTAGTTTACATTTGGATGACACAGTTTACATATATGTGGATGACGTACAGTTTACATGTGGATGACGTACAGTTTACATGTGGATGACGTACAGTTTACATGTGGATGATGTACAGTTTACATGTGGATGATGTACAGTTTACATGTGGATGAAATAGAGTTTACATTTGGATGACATAGAGTTTACATTTGGATGACACAGTTTACATATATGTGGATGACGTACAGTTTACATGTGGATGACGTACAGTTTACATGTGGATGACATAGAGTTTACATTTGGATGACACAGTTTACATATATGTGGATGGCGTACACTTTACATGTGGATGACATAGAGTTTACATTTGGATGACACAGTTTACATATATGTGGATGACGTATAGTTTACATGTGGATGACATAGAATTTACATACATGTGGATGACATACACATTCCATACATGTGGATGACAGTTTACATGTGGATGACATACAGTTTACATGTGGATGACGTACAGTTTACATGTGGATGACGTACAGTTTACATGTGGATGACATACAGTTTACATGTGGATGACGTACAGTTTACATGTGGATGACGTACAGTTTACATGTGGATGACATACAGATTACATGTGGATGACATACAGTTTACATGTGAATGATATACAGTTTACATGTGAATGACACAGTTTACATGTGGATGACATACAGTTTACATACATGTGAATGACACAGTTTACATGTGGATGACAAAGTTTACATACATGTGGATGACATACAGTTTACATATATGTGGATGACATACAGTTTACATGTGGATGACATACAGTTTACATACATGTGGATGACATACAGTTTACATTCATGTGGATGACATACAGTTTACATATATGTGGATGACATACAGTTTACATGTTAATGACATAAAGTTTACATACATGTGGATGACATACAGTTTACATATATGTGGATGACATACAGTTTACATGTGGATGACATACAGTTTACATACATGTGGATGACATACAGTTTACATACTGTGGATGACATTAAGTTTACTTACATGTGGATGACATACAGTTTACATGTGGAAGACATACAGTTTACATACATGTGGATGACATACAGTTTACATGTGAATGACATACAGTTACATTCATGTGATTTACATGTGGATGACATACAGTTTTACATGTGGATGACATACAGTTCCATTCATGTGGATTTACATGTGGATGACATACAGTTTACATTCATGTGGATGACATACAGTTTACATGTGGAAGCCATACAGTTTACATTCATGTGGATGATATACAGTTTACATACATGTGGATGACATACAGTTTACATGTGGATGACATACAGTTTACATACATGTGGATGACATACAGTTTACATGTGAAGACATACAGTTTACATACATGTGGATGACATACAGTTTACATGTGGAAGACATACAGTTTACATTCATGTGGATGACATATAGTTTACATACATGTGGATGACATACAGTTTACATGTGGAAGTCATACAGTTTACATTCATGTGGATGATATACAGTTTACATATGTGTGGATGACATACAGTTTACATGTGGATGATATACAGTTTACATACATGTGGATGACATACAGTTTACATACATGTGGATGACATACAGTTTACATGTGGATGACATACAGTTTACATACATGTGGATGACATACACTTTACATGTGGAAGACATACAGTTTACATTCATGTGGATGACATATAGTTTACATACACGTGGATGACATACAGTTTACATGTGGAAGACATACAGTTTACATGTGGAAGACATACAGTTTACATGTGGAAGACATACAGTTTATATTCATGTGGATGACATATAGTTTACATACATGTGGATGACATACAGTTTACATGTGGAAGCCATACAGTTTACATTCATGTGGATGATATTACAGTTTACATACATGTGGATGACATACAGTTTACATGTGGATGACATACAGTTTACATCATGTGGATGACATAAGTTTACATACATGTGGATGACATACAGTTTACATGTGGATGACATACAGTTACATTTCATAGTGGATGACATACAGTTTACATGTGGATGACATACATTTACATTCATGTGGATGACATACTACAGTTTACAATGTGGATGAACATACAGTTTACATTCATGTGATGACATACAGTTTACTACATGTGGATGACATACAGTTTACATATGTGGATGACATACGTTTACATACATGTGGATGACATACAGTTTAATAATGTGAATGACATATAGTTTACATACATTGGATGACATACAGTTTACATACATGTGGATGACATACAGTTTTACATGCATTTGAATGACATACAGTTTACATACATGTGTGATGACATATACAGTTTACATACATGTGGATGACATACAGTTTACATACATGTGGATGACATACAGTTTACATACATGTGGATGACATACAGTTTACATACATGTGGATGACACATTTACAGTTGGATGATCATTTAATACATGTGGAATGACATAATACTAATGTGATTACTACTACATGGATGATGTACATTGGAGATACAGTTTACATGTGATTACATTTACATACATGTGGATGACATACAGTTTACTACATATGAAATACATGTGGATGACATACAGTTAATACATGTGGATGACATACAACAACAGTGTATATACAGTTACATAGTGTGGATGACATACAGTTTACATACATTGGATGACATACAGTTTACATGTGGATGACATACAGTTTACATACATGTGGATGACATACAGTTTACATACATGTGGATGATATACAGTTTACATACATGTGGATGACATACAGTTTACATGTGGATGACATACAGTTTACGTACATGTGGATGACATACAGTATACATGTGGATGACATACAGTTTACATACATGTGGATGACATACAGTTTACATGTGGATGACATACAGTTTACATGTGGATGACATACAGTTTACATACATGTGGATGATATACTGTTTACATACATGTGGATGGCATACAGTTTACATACATGTGGATGACATATAGTTACATTCATGTGGATTCACATGTGGATGACATACAGTTTACATTTATGTGGATGACATACAGTTTACATGTGGAAGACATACAGTTTACATTCATGTGGATGACATACAGTTTACATGTGGATGACATACAGTTTGCATTCATGTGGATGACATATAGTTTACATGTGGATGACGTACAGTTTACATGTGGATGACGTACAGTTTACATGTGGATGAAATAGAGTTTACATTTGGATGACATACAGTTTACATACATGTGGATGACATATAGTTTACATACATGTGGATGACATACAGTTTACATACATGTGAATGACATATAGTTTACATACATGTGGATAACATATAGTTTACATGTGGATGACATACAGTTTACATGTGGATGACATACAGTTTACATACATGTGGATGACATACGAAGGGCTCAAGGGAAAAACCAGTGATGTCAGTTTTTCACATTTTTCCAATAATCTCCCCTGTGCATACCTCTCATATGACAGAACATTCTAACACGAAGACCCAAGAGAAAAGCCAGTGTAGTCAAGAGTTATGAGTCATTCCAGAAATAGCCTTCAAGGGAAGAACCAGTGAAGTCAGGATAATACACGGGAAAACCCAGTGTTGTCAAAAAGACTGCACGAGTTGCTTCCCTTTAGACCAATGATCGTGCACCATTTCGGTCATGTGATTCCTTGTTTATCTTCATAACTACGATGGCTGACGAAGGAAAAAATCCTGAAGTGACCGACAAACCAAAGAAAAGAAAAATAGTTGGTCGTAAGCGTGACTTGGAGAAAAAACAAAGACTTGCTAGCCATGCAGTGGGCCCATCTTGTCAGTGTACTCGGCTAAAATGCTTTGAAAGTACAACAAGCGAAGAGAGAAGCTCACTGGTTTCACATTTCAACAGCCTTCCGAACAAAGACCAGCAAGATAGTTTGCTTGCCTCGTTCTTTGAAGTGAATGCGGTGAAAGAACGCCGACCCAGACAAGACGAACAAGAGGCAAAGTTGCACGACTACAGTTACCAATACCATGTCAAAGTTGTTCGCGCTGACCAGTCTGAGCGAGTGTCTGTTTGTATCAAAGCCTTTGTGTCTATTTTTGACATCACAAGAAGCAGAGTGGAGAGAATAAGAGCATCTTTGGCGACGACAGGTTCGTGAATTTTAATTATTTTGTCTCTTTAATAATAATAATAATAATAATAGTGCATTTATAGAGCGCTTTCCGAAACCTCAAAGCGCTTTACATCAGTAAACCATACATATATAAACCAAATAACAGGCTACAATACAAACAAACTCATCAAAAACTATCCACAGGAAATCAACAACCACACAGACACACCAAATAATCTCTCTCCCTCTCACCCCCCCCCCCCCCGCCCACCCCTCTCCCCCCATTTTCAAACACACACACACAACACCCACACACACACAGCCACACATCACACACACACACACACACACACACACACACACACACACACACACACACACACACACACTGGCATACACCCCATTGTGCACAATTTCATCCAGAATGTCAAGCAGGATCAACCCACTAGCCAAAATCAGGAAAAACACTGTTTAAAGAAGTAAGTTTTTAAACTTGTTTTGAAAGATGGTAGAGTTTTAGAGTGGCGGACGGACTGAGGCAACAAGTTCCATGTCTGAACAGCAAAAACTGCAAAGGCTCTACCACCGTGAGTTTCTCTGTTATATTTTGGCACACGAAACTTCTTGTCATCCACAGAAGAGCGGAGTGATCGAGAAGGTACGTAGACAGTCAAGAGTTCAGAGAGATAGTCAGGAGCAGTTCCAGAAATGATGTGATAACAAAGGCAGCAAATCTTGTATTTTATTCTTTGTTCAACCGGGAGCCAGTGCAGTGTCTGAAACAGGGGTTGTGCAGTGCTGTGACCTACGTGCCTTGAAGATGAGTTTAGCTGCAGAGTTCTGAACTTGTTGCAAATGTTTGAGATGTTTCTGAGGGCAACCCGCAAGGAGTGAATTGCAATAATCTAACCTAGACAGAATGCATGCAGTAACTAACGTCTTGGTTGCGTCTAATGTAAGGTAGTGTCTAATAGAATTAATGCGTCTAAGTTCGATGTATGCAGCCTGACATGTTTTGATGATGTGCTGGTGCATGGAGAGATTATGGTCAAAGACAAAACCGAGGTCACGAGCGCAATCAGAAAAAGCAATAGCGGTATTACCGACAGTAATAGTGGAAGGCAGAGAAGAAAGATCTGCAGGCAATGGAGAAACACGAAGGGCTTCAGTCTTGTCATCATTCAACTTAAGTCGATTTTCATACATCCAGGATTTTACTTCAGAAACGCAGTTCTGAAGAGACTGAACTAGATGATCGTAGTTAGAAGGAGCATCAGTATGATTGAGCTGGGTATCGTCCGCATACATTTCATGACGGATGGAATGTGAGTCAATAAGGTGGGTCAGAGGAGAAGTATACAATATGAAAAGCACAGGACCCAGAACAGAGCCTTGAGGCACGCCAAAATCCAAAGGCAGCTCAGAAGATTTGTTTCCGTCGACAAGTACGGTTTGCTTTCTTTCTGAAAGATAAGATCGAAACCAGTGTAAAGCAGATTTTTGAATTCCAAAGTTGTTTTCCAAACGGGAAAGCAAAATTTCATGGTCAATAGTATCGAAAGCAGCTGAAAGATCCAAAAGGAGAAGAACAGAAATTTTGTTTTGATCCAGAGAGGTCAAAAGATCATTGAGAATACGAAGCAGAACAGTTTCTGTGCTGTGCCCTGGCCTGTAAGCGGATTGGTGAGGACTAAGGAGGTTATGGGATGAGAGATGGGAGAAAAGCTGGTCTAGAATCAGACGTTCAAGCAGTTTAGAAAGAAATGGAAGATTGGAAATCGGTCTGTAATTTTTCAGGTCATTTTTGTTGAGGTTAGATTTTTTCAGCAAGGGCTTAACAATGGCAGTCTTAAATTCACGGGGAACAATTCCAGTGGTAATAGACTGATTCATGATGTTTGTAATGGTCGGCAAGAGAAGATCCACATGTTGAAAGAGAAGTTTGGTTGGAATGGGATCAAGTTCACATGATTTAGGGGGAGTCTTAAGAATGGTCTTCCGGACAAGGTCTTCAGAAACTGGAATGAAATTTACAAGTGGTGAGCCAGAAAACGACACAGTGTTTGAACCAGTACTTTGAAATGGTGGAAAACTGTCACGGATCTTGAGAATTTTCTTATGGAAAAAATCGGCAAAAATGTGTGGGAGCAGTTTGACATCGGACATGTCTCTGTCTCTGTCTCTCTCTCTCTCTGCATGCACACATGCCTGTGAATGTGTGTGCTTTCATGTTGGTAGGCCTGTATGCATAGGTCCGAGTGTGTGTGTGTGTGTGTGTATGTGTGTGTGTGTGTGTTAGTGTGTGTTTGTGTGTGTGTGCATGTTTGTGTGTGTGTTAGTCTGTGTGTTTGTGTGTTTTGTGCTCGGTGTGTGTGTGTGTGTGACTCTGTGTGTGTGTGTGTGTGTGTGTGCTTTCATGTTGGTAGGCTAGTGTATAAAGGTGTGTGTGTGTGTGTGTGTGTGTGTGTGTGTGTGTGTGTGTGTGTGTGTGTGTGAGGTAAGCCTCTGTGAGAGTGTGTGTGTGTGTGGAGGGAGATAGGCTTGTGTGGGCTTCGTGTGTGTGCATGTGTGTGTGTGTGTGTGTGTGTGTGTGTGTGTGTGTGTGTGTGTGTGTGTGTGTGTGTGAGTGCCTCTAATTATACATACTGCTTAATATAAAGGTTTTGTCTGTTTTGTTTCAGGACTGCCTCCCACTGACCAGAGGGGTAAACATGTCAACCGTCCTCATGCATTCACCACTGCCCAGCAAGACAGGATCACTGAGCATATCAGGTCATTCCGTGGACGCCAATCCCACTACTCTCTGAAGGACACAAGACGGGTCTACCTTTCTGAGGATCTGAATGTGACAAAGATGCACCAGCTCTTCATGGAAAAGTATCCAGATGAGCGTGTCTCATATGAGAGCTACAGGTATATCTCTCTCTCTGTCTGTCTGACTGTCTGTCTGTCTGTCTGTCTGTCTCTCTCTCTCTGAAATTACCATTCACCACTTCAAAAGGACACTAAAAACTCCCAAAATAAAGGTATGATGATACCATACTTTTGATAAAAGTAGAGAATATTTTTGTTTTCTTCAGCAGCATCAGCATATTTCAACTTAAACAATAAACATAGAAAAGGAAAACAGAAAAGTAATAACTTTGATGTTTAACTCCAATAACAATAAAAGATCTCTCATAATCCTATCAAACATTTACATTTGATACCATAAACAGCAATATTACTAATACTAAAAGGATTTTTCATAATATTTCAAGTTATCGTAGAAAAGTTGTAACACAAGAAATAATGTCTAATTCAGTATTTAAGACAGCAACAATAGCAATAAGAATAGCATTCCAGTTAAATTGGGTATGTAGAGTTGAAAACTTTAATCTTTAAAATTACATAAACAACTACCACTGTAAATGACAATATCAAAGTCAGAGTAGAAAAAACATGGATATAATGAAATTAAAAATAGGATGTTACACAAATGAAAGAAATAACAACACAGATTATAACTAACTAGTACAAGGTAGCTGCTTATAATGATTGAAATTTATGTCATGTGAATTAATAAAACTCAGATTATCAAAGCCTCTTCTAATTCTATTAAAAAGGTATTTTTGCTTAATTTTTCTAACTTCTGTGTTTTGCAGGAAGGTTTTCACAGAGAAATTCAACATTGGATTTGGCTATCCAAGAAAGGACACCTGTTCCACCTGTGATGAGATGAACATCAAGCTGCAGTCCGAACAGCTAGATCAAGAAGATGCAGCAAGGATATCTGCTGAAAAAGAGTTGCATCTGAGAAGGGCTCAGGTCTTCTATGAAAGAAAAGCAGCAGCAAAAACAGCAGCCCAAAAGTCAACAACTCAAGCTGCGATAGTGTTTGACTTTCAAAAGAACTTGAGTACCCCAAACATCTCCACAAATGATGTTTACTACAAGAGGCAACTCTCTGTGTTCAGTTTTAATGTTCACAACCTGGCTACAGACGACGCATATTTCTACTTTTATGATGAGACAGTAGCAAGGAAAGGGGCTGATGATGTTACATCAATGTTGTACGATTTCTTGTGCAACATTCTTCCACCAGAAGTGTCACATGTACAGCTGTTTTGTGACTCATGTGCTGGACAGAACAAGAACTGGACACTTCTGAGATTTCTTCACTACATGGTGCATCATAAGAAGCGCTTTCAAAGTGTGAAGATTTCTTTTCCAATTCGCGGTCACAGTTACATGGAATGTGACCACGATATGGCATGTGTCAACATGAAGGCAAGATGCCAGACCCCGAATGAGTGGATGAAAGTGTTCAGAGAAGCTCGCCGTTTACCAACTCCCTTCCATGTTCTTCAAAGGTCTGGAGATCAGTTTTTCAAAATGTCTCAGATCTTGAGGCCATTGTACAAGGCTGCTTGCCCAGTGCCAACACGTCCTTTGAGGGAGGTCATCTTCAACAGAGATCATCCAAGAACCATGCAGTTCCGCGAGAGTTGGCATGGACAGCTTTTTTCAGCCGTCTTGTCCAAAGCTTCAAGCCAAAAGAGTTTAGCCCCACCTTCAAGCTTGCCTACTTTGTATGCAGCAAGACTGCCCATCAGCCAAGCTAAGTTTGAAGACCTGCAGGTTTTGAAACGGTTCTGTTCCACAGAGGCACAACAGTTCTACGACCAGCTGCTCACCCCTTGAGCCCGGACAAGAATCTTCTGATTCCAGTTGTGACTAAACAAGAAATTAAATCTGATGTAACACTTGCAAAAACAAAGATGTTCTTGTTCTTTTTATGTTAGCTCTAGTGTATTATTCCTGGATTTAGATAAAACAAACTGCTGTATGAAAAAGGTAAAAAAAATGGACATGTGGTATTGTAAAAGGGAAAAACCAGTGATGTCAGTTTTGCGGTTGTTTAATACAAATGCATTTTTTGTCCTGTTAAAATCATCAAAACCAAAGTCAATTTACTGGTATTCAATAATAGATAGTTCTTCTTGCTGTTGACCAAAAATCAGACATTTTGAGGTCATAACATTGGCCTGATGAGTCTTTAAACTTTATTTTTCATTTTTCTCAAAACTGTAAAAACCTGACATCACTGGTTTATTTATTAAATTATTAATTTATTTTTATTATTTATTTTTATTATTTTATTTTATTTTATTATTACAGTTTACATACATATGAATGACATGCATTTTACATGTGGATGACATACAGTTTACATGTGGATAACATACAGTTTACATACATGTGGATGACATACAGTTTACATTCATGTGGATGACATACAGTTTACATGTGGATGACATACAGTTTACATGTGGATGACATACAGTTTACATATATGTGGATGACATACAGTTAACATACATGTGAATGACATACTGTTTACATGTGGATGACATACAGTTTACATACATGTGGATGACATACAGTTTACATGTGGATGACATAAAGTTTACATACATGTGGATGACATACAGTTTACATGTGGATGACATACAGGTGGGAATAAAAGCAAATCAGTCGAATGTGAAAGTTTTCTGATAAAATGATCCAACAGCTATCAGGCTTAGGGCAATTAACCTACACACCTGTAAAAAAAATTACCCCATGCCTAGCAGGCTTAGGGTACTTAACCCACACACAGCTGCGATAAAATGACCCCAACAGCTATCAGTCTTAGGGTACTTAACCTACACACATCTGTAAAAACAATTATCCTACACCTAGCAGGCTTAGGGTACTTAACCTACGCACAGCTGTGATAAAATGACCCCCAACAGCTGTCAGGCTTAGGGTACTTAACCTACACACAGCTGTGATAAAATGACCCAAAAGCTGTCAGGCTTAGGGTACTTAACCCACACACAGCTGTGATAAAATGACCACAACAGCTGTCAGGCTTAGGGTACTTAACCTACACACAGCTGTGATAAAATGACCCAAAAGCTGTCAGGCTTAGGGTACTTAACCCACACACAGCTGTGATAAAATGACCCCAACAGCTATCAGGCTTAGGGTACTTAACCCACACACAGCTGTGATAAAATGACCCAACAGCTATCAGGCTTAGGGTACTTAACCCACACACAGCTGTGATAAAATGACCCAACAGCTATCAGGCTTAGGGTACTTAACCCACACACAGCTGTCAAAACCATGCCTCACAGTATCGTTCATAATTTCCAAAGTCAGAAGTCGTCTGCTGGAAGTATCCGAATTGATTCCTGACTACAGATCACAGGGCCGGTAACTGTGTGACCAATTAGCAGCACGCGCAGTAGAAAGGTCAGTCAGGGGCGACAAGCCAGGTACACACACTATCGATAATTCTCTCCCCTCTCAACTCCCCACATAAATGTCACTTTCAATCTCTCGGGCTTTTCAAACAGTAAAAGGTATTGATTGAACTCGAAAACAGCTGAGCTCATGTGTGTCTGTATGTACGTGTGTGAGTGATGTGTGTGTGTGTGTTGTGTGTGTGTGTGTGTGTGTGTGTGTGTGTGTTGTGTGTGTGTCTGTGTGTGTGTCTCTGTGTGTGTGTGTATGTGTGTGTGTCTCTGTGTGTGTGTGTGTGTGTCTGTGTGCGTGTGTCTGTGTGTGTCTTTGTTCATTTGTTTGCCTAACGTGTCAGTATTTCTTCCATTCGTATGACAGACTTATTACCATCGATATTTCAATAACCTATTTCATTCTGCAGTGTTGAACACGTAGCCCTAGTAACGTTGGTAGCATGGACCTACACTTGGGCCATGCCAGGCCGACATGTGACAATCATAAGGGAAGGCCCAGTGTTTGTGTCTGTACAAATGACTATTAACACTACAAATAAGACAGACAGCAAAGTACATGTTAACACTACAAATAAGACAGATAGCAAAGTACATGTTAACACTACAAATAAGACAGACAGCAAAGTACATGTTAACACTACAAACAAGACAGACAGCAAACTACATGTTAACACTACAAATAAGACAGGGACAGCAAAGTAACATGTTAACACTACAAACAAGACAGACAGCAAAGAACATGTTAACACTACAAACAGACAGCACAGTAACAGCAAACTGCATGTTAACACTACAAACAAGACAGACAGCAAAGTAACATGTTAACACTACAAACAAGACAGACAGCAAACTGCATGTTAACACTACAAACAAGACAGACAGCAAAGAACATGTTAACACTACAAACAAGACAGACAGCAAAGTACATGTTAACACTACAAACAAGACAGACAGCAAAGACATGTTAACACTACAAACAAGACAGACAGCAAACTACATGTTAACACTACAAACAAGACAGACACAAAGATACATGTTAACACTACAAACAAGACAGACAGCAAATACATGTTAACACTACAAAAAGACAGACAGCAAAATACATGTTAACACTACAAACAAGACAGACAGCAAAGTACATGTTAACACTACAAACAAGACAGACAGCAAAGTACATGTACATGTGGAAAAAGATAACTGTGAACTGTTGATTGTACAACAAACACTGAAAGTTTGATAAGAGACAGACAATGGTTAGATAATTAGACAGACAGTAGAACTGTTCATGATTTGAAGAGACAGACAGACAGTATGATGATGTTGAAGAACAAACAGACAGACAGACAGTGATGATGATTTAAGAACAGACAGACAGTGAGATGTTGAAAAGACAACAGAACAGACAGAGATGATGATGTTGAGAGACGACTACACAGTGATAGAAGATGTTGAAGAGACAGACAGACAGACAGAAAGTGATAATGTTGAAGAGACAGACAGACAGTGATGAATGTTGATAGAACAGACAGACAGGATGATATGTTGAAAGACACAGACAGACAGACAGATTGTTGATGATGTTGAAGAGACAGACAGACAGTGAATATGTTGAAGAGACAGACAGACAGACAGACAATGATGGTGAGTTGAAGAGACAGACAGACAATATGAGATGTTGAAGACTACAGACAGACAGTGATGAGATGTTGAAGAGACAGACAGACAGACAGAAATGCTGATGTTAATAAAACAGACAGACAGAATGAGATGTTGAAGAGACAGAACAGACAGACAGACAATGATGATTGAATAAAGAAGAGCAGACAGACAGTGATGATGATGTTGAAGAGACAGACAGACAATGCTGATGATGTTGAAGAGACAGACAGACTTAGATGAGAGACAATGATGATGATGTTGAAGAGCAGACAGACAGTGATGATGATGTTGAAGAAGACAGACAGACAGTGATGATGATGTTGAAGAGAGACAGACAGACAGACATGATGATGATGTTGAAGAGACAGACGACAGACAGAATGATGATGATGAGAAGAGACAGACAGACAGTGATGATGATGTTGAAGAGACAGACAGACGACAGTGATGATGATGTTGAAGAGACAGACAGACAGACAAGTGATGATGATGTTGAAGAGACAGACAGACAGACAGACAGTGATGATGATGTTGAAGAGACAGACAGACAGACAGACAAGATGATGATTGAAAAGAAGAACATGATGATGATGTGAAGAGACAGACAGACAGACAGTGATGATATGTATGAATGGACAGACAGACAATGATGATGTTGAAGAGACAGACAGAAGGATGATGTTGAAGAGACAGACAGACAGACAGACAGTGATGATGATGTTGAAGAGACAGACAGACAGTGATGATGATGTTGAAGAGACAGACAGACAGGACGATGATGTTGAAGATGACAGAGACAGACAGACAGATAGTAATGATGATGTTGAAGAGACAGACAGACAGTGATGATGATGTTGAAGAGACAGACAGACAGACAGACAATGATGATGATGTTGAAGAGACAGACAGACAGTGGATGATGATGTTGAAGAGACAGAAGACAGACAGTGATGATGATGTTGAAGAGACAGACAACATGAATATGTGAAGAGACAGACAGACAACGATGATATGATGATGAATGAGTGACAGACAGACAGACATGATGATGATGATGAAGAGACAGACAGACAGTGATGATGATGTTAAGAAAGACAGACAGACAATGCTGATGATGTTGAAGAGACAGACAGACAGCAGACAATGATGATGATGATTGAAGAGGCAGACAGACAGTGATGATGATGTTGAAGAGACAGACAGACAGTGATGATGATGTTGAAGAGACAGACAGACAGACAGACAATGCTGATGATGTTGAAGAGACAGACAGACAGACAGACAATGATGATGATGATGAAGAGGCAGACAGACAGTGATGATGATGTTGAAGAGACAGACAGACAGTGATGATGATGTTGAAGAGAAGACAGACAGACGACAGTGATGATGATGTTGAAAGACAGACAGGACAGACTGATGATGATGTTGAGAGAGACAGACAGTGATGATGATGTTGAAGAGACAGACAGTGATGATGATGTTGAAGAGACAGACAACAGACAGACAGTGATGATGATGTATGAAGAAGACAGACAGACAGACAGTGATGATGATGTTGAAGAGGCAGACAGACAGTGATGATGATGTTGAGAGAGAGACGACAGACAGTGATGATGTTGTGAGAGAGACAGACATGATGTGATGTTGAGAGACAGACAGACAAGTGATGATGATGTTGAAGAGACAGACAGACAGACTGAGATGATGATGAGAGCAGACAAATGAATGAGATGATGTGGACAGACAGACAGACAGTGATGATGATGTTGAAGAGACAAGACAGACAGAGTGAGTGATGTTGAAGGACAGACAGACAACAGTGATGATGATGTTGAAGAGACAGACAGACAGACAGATGATGATGATGTTGAAGAGACAGACAGACAGTGATGATGATGTTGAAGAGACAGACAGAAGACAATGATGATGATGTTGAAGAGACAGACAGACAGACAGACATGATGATGATGTTGAAGAGAGACAGACAGGACAGTGATGATGATGTTGAAGAGACAGCAGACAGACAGACAGTGATTGATGATGTTGAAGAGACCAGACAGACAGTGATGAAAAAAAAAAAAAAAAAAAAAAAAAAAAAAAAAAAAAAAAAAAAAAAAAAAAAAAAAAAAAAAAAAAAAAAAAAAAAAAAAAAAAAAAAAAAAAAAAAAAAAAAAAAAAAAAAAAAAAAAAAAAAAAAAAAAAAAAAAAAAAAAAAAAAAAAAAAAAAAAAAAGCAGACAGACATGATGGATGTTAGAGACAGACAGACAGAGTGATGATGATGTTGAAGAGAAGACAGACAGACAGTGATGATGATGTTGAAGAGACAGACAGACAGACAGTGATGATGAATGTTGGAAGAGAACAGACAGACAGACAGTGATGATGATGTTGAAGAGACAGACAGACAGACAGTGATGATGATGTTGAAGTGACAGACAGAAAATGATAATGTTAATGTTTGACAGAGACTGAAAAGTAACGTGTGTGAACAAGGGAGGTTACTAGTATGGTTTTACTTTTGTTTTTACAGTTCACTAGGACAAGGGAATGTGAACCAGATTCAGATGACTTATTCATTTATGCCATAGGTCTTTAGGAAGGGTGGGAAATACACAACACACCAACTTCTAGTCATAAATGTACTGGCAATCCATAAGCACAATTCATGACGGCAGTTCAAGCAATGTTCCTACAAGCACACAACCAAGTGATGAAACAGTCGTCGTGGTGTAGTGGTTAGCACAACGGACCACCAACTGGAAAGTTGTGGGTGCGAATCTCCGTCAGTCTCTCCAAAAATCATCGTGGGATTTTTCTGCTCCAAGTGGCTCCTACCCAGAGATGAACACGCTATGTGCTCATTGGGAAGACTGGGACCACACAATTGAGTCTTATCCACTTCATGGATGCGTCATTGAGGGTAATGCTAAAATTTATTGACGAACGCTGCAGGTGTCTGTATGTCTCGGGTTTCGTTGACGCCAGGATATATTATGATAGTAAGCGTGGAGTACAGTCCTGTCACGCAGTCTCAATCCCAGATGGAACTCCATAGCACCATGATTATCATCCTCGTTGTCCTTATCATCAAAGTATTGTACAAACTGTGTCAGCTTCTGTGGCCATAGGTGACGTAGACATTGGGACAGAAAAGGAAAAACTAGGGGGACACTGCAGTAATGCAAAATAACAGCAAATGGCACAACCTTGACACAGGTTGATAAATTCAAATATCTGGGAACGATCATTTCATCAGACGGCAGATGTACATCAGAAATAGCCGACAGAATCGGCCAAGCCAAAACAGCATTCAAGAAGATGACATGCATTCTTACCAACAAATGCCTATCAATTAACATCAGGAAGAGAGTTCTTGAATGTTATATAGAACCAATACTGTTGTACGAATGCGAGGCGTGGACAGTCAGCAAACAAAGCCAGAACAAGATTGAGGCAGCCGAGATGTGGTTTCTAAGAAGAATGTTGAGGGTTCCATGGACAGAAAAGAAAACATACGAGACAGTCTTGATAGAGGCAGACACAAGTAGATCACTCATAAGGAAGATTAGGAAAAGACATTTATAGCCATTTTATGAGGAAGGGGGATTTGGAGCACCTGGTCACAACGGGAAAGCTGGAGGGAAAGAGAGCACCGGGTAGACCCAGGGAGAAAATGCTGGACGGACTTGCAGAGTGGCTGGGGACGAGGAGGGTGGGGGAGATGCTAGGGGCAACAAGAGATACAGGCAGGTGGAAGTCCATGATCGCCAACGCCATGCGGCAGGGCACCTGATGATGATGATGACTGCAGTAATCCCCCTGAATGACATGATCCTAAAACAAAACAAAAGTGATGAAACACAACTGTGCTCATGTTTAACATCTGTTATCATTAAATTGGGTGGGAAAGGGAGATTACTAGTGTGGTTTGAGTTTCTTGGGTTCACTATTTGCAGGGAAAAGTGAGTTTGATAGTTTGGGGTTATTGGGTTTTTGTTTGTGTGTTTGTTTGTTTGTTTTTTATTATTTTGAAAAAAGGGAGATTGTGAGTGTAGCCTGACCATTTTGTGGAGAAAGGAAAGAGACAAGTACATTGTGCAAAGAACATCAGCTGAAGATTGATTGTGATGAAGGTAAAAGCTTGACATGATGGATTTTGTTTCGCATCGTTTGGTTTCTGGCAGCATTGATGGGGGAGGATATGTTTTGTTTGTGCCCATAATGTGTGTGTGTGTGTGTGTGTGTGTATGTGTGTGTGTGTGTGTGTGTGTGTGTGTTGTGTCTGTCTGTCTGTCTGTGTTTGTGTGTGTGTGTGTGTGTGTGTGTGTGTGTGTTAAATTTATCCCTCTCTCTCTCTCATTCTCTCTCTTATTCTCTCTCTCTCTCATTCTCTGTCTCATTCTCTCTCTCTCTCTCATTCTCTCTCCCTCTCTCTCTCTCATTCTCTGTCTCTTATTCTCTCTCTCTCATGTATGTATGTATGTACATGTATGTATGTATGTACGTATGTATGTATGTATGTATGTATTGTATGTATGTATGTATGTGTGTGTGTGTGGGGTGTTATGTATGTATGTATCTATCTATCTATCTACCTATTTATCTATCTATCTATCTATCTACCTATCTATCTACCTATCTATCTACCTATCTATCTACCTATCTATCTACCTATCTGTCTACCTATCTATCTATCGCTTGTCATATTGGCAGATGTGATGCGTCTAGTGTGTCGGCTTCGGCCTGCACCGCTGGCTGGCACTGCTGTGCGAAAAGAAGAGCAATGTGTAAGTCTCTTCCTGTCAGTACATAGCCTCTCCATCAGCAAGCTCTACGCTGTGCCTCCTCGTGGCGACAGGCGGTAACTGAGCACCTCACGGACTCAGGCTGAATCTCGTAGGACTCGGAGGAGGTCTGGCCCCCAGACGTGAGGCATGCAGGCCCACCGGCGTGTGGACACGCCCTGGTGCCCACGAACCAGATCCCCAAGCTATGGGTAAATAGCTCCACTGCCTTGTGGACATCTCGGGAGAGAGTAAGGCTAAGGGAGTTAACCCTAAAAAAAACCGATGGAAGGCAAGGGGAAACCACCATCGTAGTTTTTCCCCAGGAAAACCATGGACAGGGAAGGAAAAAGAAGAAAGTTAACGACATCAATAGGTCTCCTGCGGAGCACCTTCGTCCGGTAGGGACTGTCATGCGGCACAGGTAACACCAGACCGTCAGCCAGCTACTGCGACCAAAATCAAAATTAAATTCAAAATAGCAACATGGAATATAAGAACAATGCTACAGAAAGGTAAGTTAGACAACATCAAAATGGAGATGGAAAGGCTTAACATTAGTATTTTAGGACTGGGGGAAGTGAGATGGAAGGGGGCAGGCATGATAACATCAGGGGAATATACAGTGATATATTCTGGTGGTAATTCACATGAAAGAGGAGTAGGCATCATAATGGACAAAGACAAATCAAAAGCAGTTAAGGGATACTGGGCAGTGTCCGACAGAGTTTTACTGGTCAAATTCGGAGGCAAACCATTTAATATCAACATCATACAGGTATATGCACCAACATCCGCAAGTACTCAGGAAGTCATCGACAACTTCTACGAAGTTTTAGAGATGGCCAAGGTCCAATGTAAATCACAAGAAGTTACAGTCATAATGGGAGATTTTAATGCTAAAGTGGGACAGGATAGGGTGGAGGATATAGTTGGACCTCATGGCCTTGGTGCACAAAATGAAAGAGGGGGGAAGCTTGTAGAATGAATGAATGAATGAAAATTTATATCGCGCAACAAAAATCTCCATGCTATAAAAGCATGCTCGCGGCGAACGGTGGGGAGGAGGGGGGGGGGCACAAAAACAATTCCACACAGCCTTTGCACCAACATTCATGAAGGCATTCAAGGTATTCACATTCAAATAAGCAATCCCATACAACATTAGAAAAAGTGTGTCTTGAGACTAGATTTAAAGGATGAATGAGTTTTTTTCTCCCTAATGCTCATGGGAAGCATGTTCCACTTGGTAGGGGCAAGGTATTTAAATTCTCGCTGACCATATCTTTTGGTTTTAACATCCCTTGTCCCAGGAACATGAAGAAGAGACTTGGAAGCAGATCTCAGACTGCGAACAGGTTTATATTCAGAAAGAAGATCTTTAAGATAAGAAGGACTACTAGAGTTGAGTGCACGGTAGGTGATAGTTAGTAG